>JAUMJK010002166.1:0-59493 GCA_033558105.1 Coccyzus lansbergi | reverse complement strand
TCCCAGTTCCCACATTTTTGCCTCAATTTCCTCCATTTTCTCTCCCAATTACCCCATTTTCCCTCGATTTTCCCCATTTTTGCCTCAATTTCCCCATTTTCCTCTCAAATTCCCTCATTTTCTCTCCAAATTTCCCCCTTTTCCCCTCAACTTTGCCCATTTTCTCTCCTAATTTCCCCATTTTCTCTCCCAATTCCTCCATTTTCTCTCCAATTTCCACATTTTCTCTCCCAATTTCCACATTTTCTCTCCCACTTTCCACATTTTCTCTCCCAATTCCCCCATTTTCCCCTCAATTCCCCCCATTTTCTCTCCACGTTTGTCATTTTCTCTCCCAATTCCCCATTTTCCCCTCAAATTCCCCCATTTTCTCTCCCAATTCCCCCATTTTCTCTCCAATTTCCCCCTCAATTCCCCCATTTTCCCCTCAATTCCCCCATTTTCCCTTCAAAATCTGTCATTTTCCCTTCAGAATCCTCCATTTCCCCCTCAAAAATCCCCCATTTTCCCCTCAAATCCTCCATTTTCCCCTCAGAATCCTCCATTTCCCCCTCAAAATCCCCTGTTTTCCCCTCAATTCCCCTATTTTCCCCTCAAACTCCTCCATTTTCTCTCCAAATTTCCACCTTTTGCCCCCAAATTTTCCCTTTTCTCTCCAAATTTCCCCAGTTTCCCCTCAACTTTCCCCATTTTCTCTCCGCATTTGTCATTTTCTCTCCAAATTCCCCCTTTTTCTCTCCGTCTTCCTCTCGATTTCCTCCATTTCCCTTCAATTTCCCCCATTTCCCCTTCAAATTCCTCCATTTTCTCTCCCATTTCCCCCATTTCCCCTTCAAATTCCTCCATTTTCTCTCCCATTTCCCCCATTTCCCCCTCAAATTCCTCCATTTTCTCTCCCATTTCCCCCATTTTCCCCTCAAATTCCCCCATTTTCTCTACAATTTTCCCCTCAATTCCCCCATTTTCTCTCCCAATTCCCTCATTTTCCCCTCAAATCCTCCATTTACCCCTCATAATCCTCCATTTTCCCTTCAGAATCCTCCATTTTCCCTTCATAATCCTCCATTTACCCCTCAACATCCTCCATTTTCCCTTCAGAATCCTCCATTTTCCCCTCAAATCCTCCATTTTCCCTTCATAATCCTCCATTTTCCCTTCATAATCCTCCATTTTCCCCTCAAAATCCTCCATTTTCCCTTCATAATCCTCCATTTTTCCTTCATAATCCTCCATTTTCCCCTCAAAATCCTCCATTTCCCCTTCATAATCCTCCATTTTCCCTTCATAATTTTCCATTTTCCCTTCATAATCCTCCATTTTCCCTTCATAATCCTCCATTTACCCCTCAACATCCTCCATTTTCCCCTCAAAATCCTCCATTTTCCCTTCAAAATCCTCCATTTTCCCCTCAAAATCCTCCATTTCCCCTTCATAATCCTCCATTTTCCCTTCAAAATCCTCCATTTTCTCTTCATAATCCTCCATTTACCCCTCAACATCCACCATTTTCCCTTCATAATCCTCCATTTTCCCCTCAAAATCCTCCATTTTCCCTTCATAATCCTCCATTTTCCCCTCAAATCCTCCATTTTCCCTTCATAATCCTCCATTTTCCCCTCAAATCCTCCATTTTCCCTTCATAATCCTCCATTTCCCCCTCAAAATCCTCCATTTTCCCTTCATAATCCTCCATTTTCCCCTCAAAATCCTCCATTTTCCCTTCATAATCCTCTATTTTCCCTTCATAATCCTCTATTTTCCCTTCATAATCCTCCATTTTCCCTTCAGAATCCTCCATTTTCCCTTCAGAATCCTCCATTTTCCCCTCAAATCCTCCATTTTCCCCTCAAATCCCCCATTTTCCCTTCAAAATCCCCCATGTTCCCCTCAGAATCCCCCATGTTCCCCTCAAATTGTCCCTTTTCTCTCCCTGCCCAGCGCTGCGAGCTGTGCGGCCGCCCTGGGGCCACCGTGGGCTGCTGCTTGGCCACCTGCTTGGCCAACTACCACTTCATGTGCGCGCGCCGGCGCCGAGCCGCCTTCCAGAGGGACAAGAAGGTCTTCTGCCACCGCCACACCCGCCTCCTCGACGGCACCGTGAGCATCGGGGGCCGCGGGAGCCATTTTGGATGCTTTGGGAGCCATATTGGGGGCTTTGGGAGCCATATTGGGGCCTTTGGGAGACATATTGGGGGGTTGGGAGCCATATTGGGGGGTTTGGGAGGCATATTGGGGGGTTTGGGAGGCATATTGGGGCCTTTGGGAGCCATATTGGGGGTTTTGGGAGCCATATTGGGGGCTCTGGGAGCCATATTGGGGGCTCTGGGAGACATATTGGGGGCTCTGGGAGACATATTGGGGGGTTTGGGGTCACCTAGAGGGGGTCTGGGAGCCATATTGGGGAGTCTAGGAGCCATATTGGGGGCTCTGGGAGCCATATTGGGGGCTCTGGGAGCCATATTGGGGGGTTTGGGAGCCATATTGGGGTCTTTGGGAGCCATATTGGGGGCTCTGGGAGCCATATTGGGGGCTTTGGGAGCCATATTGGGGGGTTTGGGAGCCATATTGGGGGCTCTGGGAGCCATATTGGAGGGTTTGGGGGCTCCTAGAGGGGGTTTGGGAGGCATATTGGGGGCTCTGGGAGGCATATTGGGGGCTTTGGGAGCCATATTGGGGGGTTTGGGAGCCATATTGGGGGCTCTGGGAGCCATATTGGAGGGTTTGGGGGCTCCTAGAGGGGGTTTGGGAGGCATATTGGGGGCTCTGGGAGGCATATTGGGGGCTTTGGGAGCCATATTGGGGGCTTTGGGAGACATATTGGGGGGTCTGGGAGCCATATTGGGGGGTTTGGGGTCACCTAGAGGGGGTCTGGGAGCCATATTGGGGAGTCTAGGAGCCATATTGGGGGCTCTGGGAGACATATTGGGGTCTTTGGGAGCCATATTGGGGGCTCTGGGAGCCATATTGGGGGGTTTGGGAGACATATTGCGGGCTCTGGGAACCATATTGGGGAGTCTAGGAGCCATATTGGGGGCTCTGGGAGCCATATTGGGGGCTTTGGGAGACATATTGGGGGCTCTGAGAGCCATATTAGGGGCTTTGGGAGCCATATTGGGGGCTTTGGGAGCCGTATTGGGGGCTCTGGGAGACATATTGGGGGGTTTGGGAGCCATATTGGGGGATCTGGGAGCCATATTGGAGGGTTTGGGGGCTCCTAGAGGGGGTTTGGGAGGCATATTGGGGGCTCTGGGAGGCATATTGGGGGCTTTGGGAGCCATATTGGGGGCTTTGGGAGACATATTGGGGGGTCTGGGAGCCATATTGGGGGGTTTGGGGTCACCTAGAGGGGGTCTGGGAGCCATATTGGGGAGTCTAGGAGCCATATTGGGGGCTCTGGGAGCCATATTGGGGGGTTTGGGGTCACCTAGAGGGGGTCTGGGAGCCATATTGGGGGGTCTGGGAGCCATATTGGGGGTTTGGGGGCTTCTAGAGGGGGTTTGGGAGCCATATTGGGGGCTTTGGGAGGCATATTGGGGGCTCTGGGAGCCATACTGGGGGCTTTGGGAGACATATTGGGGGGTCTGGGAGCCATATTGGGGGGTTTGGGGTCACCTAGAGGGGGTCTGGGAGCCATATTGGGGAGTCTAGGAGCCATATTGGGGGCTCTGGGAGCCATATTGGGGGGTTTGGGGTCACCTAGAGGGGGTCTGGGAGCCATATTGGGGGGTCTGGGAGCCATATTGGGGGTTTGGGGGCTTCTAGAGGGGGTTTGGGAGCCATATTGGGGGCTTTGGGAGGCATATTGGGGGCTCTGGGAGCCATATTGGGGGCTTTGGGAGCCATATTGGGGGGTCTGGGAGCCATATTGGGGGTTTGGGGGCTTCTAGAGGGGGTTTGGGAGCCATATTGGGGGCTCTGGGAGCCATATTGGGGGCTTTGGGAGCCATATTGGGGGCTCTGGGAGACATATTGGGGGGGTTGGGAGCCATATTGGGGCCTCTGGGAGCCATATTGGGGGGTTTGGGGACACCTGGAGGGGTTTGGGGGCACCTGGAGGGGGTTTGGGGGAAGAAATAGGAGGTTGGGGGCATCTCTGTGGGGTCCGGGGGGGCTATGGGGGCTTTGGGGTCACCTCTAGGGGGTTTGGGGTCACCTCTAGGGGGTTTGGGGTCACCTATAGGAGCTTTGGAGTCACCTCTAGGTGCTTTGGGGTCACCTATAGGTGGTTTGGGGTCACCTCTAGTGGCTTTGGGTTCACATAGAGGGGTTTGGGGTCACCTCTAGGGGGTTTGGGGTCACCTAGAGGGGTTTGTGGTCACCTCTAAGGGCTTTGGGGTCACCTATATGGGATTTGGGGTCACCTATTTGGGATTTGGGGTCACCTAGAGGGGTTTGGGGTCACCTCTGGTAGGTTTGGCGCCACCTATAGGTGGTTTGGGGTCACTTCTAGTGGGTTTGGCGCCACCTATAGGTGGTTTGGGGTCACCTCTAGTGGCTTTGGGGTCACCTAGAGGAGCTTTGGAGTCACCTTTAGTGGCTTTGGGGTCACCTAGAGGGTTTGGGGTCACCTCTAGGGGCTTTGGGGTCACCTAGAGGGTTTGGGGTCACCTCTCGGGGCTTTTTTTTTGGGGGGGGGTTCTCCCGGCAGGAGCTGGTGGGGGACGAGGACTTCGCCGTCCTGCGCCGCGTCCTGGTGGATTTTGGGGGGATCAGCCTCAAGCGCAAGTTTCTCGGGGGGCTCGAGCCCGAGGCCGTCAGCGTCATGATCGGTGAGGGGAGGGGGACGGGACACCTTTCGGGGTCCCCCGGAGGGTTTGGGGGGCACCTGGAGGGGTTTGGGGGCTCCTAGAGTGGGTTTGGGGGCTCCTAGAGTGGGTTTGGGGGTGTCTAGAGGGGTTTGGGGGTGTCTAGAGGGGGTTTGGGGTCACCTGGAGGGGTTTGGGGTCACTTCTAGTGCGTTTGGGGTCACCTGGAGGGGTTTGGGGGCACCTGGAGGGGGTTTGGGGTCACCTCTAGGGGCTTTGGGGGCATCTTTGAGGGGGCTATGGGGGCTTTGGGGTCACCTCTAGGGGGTTTGGGGTCACCTCTAGGGGGTTTGGGGTCACCTAGAGGGGGTTGAGGGTGTCTGGAGGGGGTTTTGGGGTCCCCCCCCCCGGAGCTGATTTGGGGCTTTTGGGGGTGTCGCAGGCTCCATTCGCATCGACAGCCTGGGGGCCCTGACGGAGCTGTCGGAGAGCGGAGGGAGGCTCTTCCCCGTGGGCTACCAGTGCGTACTGGGAGGGGACTGGGAGGGGACTGGGAGGGACTGGATGGGACTGAGAGGGACTGGGAGGGATTGGGAGGCACTGGGAGGGGACTGGGAGGGGATATGGGGCACTGGGAAGGACTGGGAGGGGATTGAGGGGCACTTGGAGGCACTGGGAGGGACGGGGAGGGCACTGGGGGGAACTGGGAGGAACTGGGAGGGGATTGGGCAGCACTGGGAGGGACTGGGAGGGAATTGGGAAGGACTGGGAGGGACTGGGGAGGCACTGGGAGGGGACTGGGAGGAACTGGGAGGGAATTGGGAAGGACTGGGAGGAACTGGGGAGGCACTGGGAGGGGACTGGGAGGAACTGGGAGGGGATTGGGGGACACTGGGAGGCACTGGAAGGGGATTGGGGGTGGACTGGGAGGGGCCCCCCTAGTCCCTACTGGTCCCTACTGGTCTATACTGGTCCATAGAACTCTATAGAGGTCTGTATTGAGTGAGTCCTGAGGGGTCTGGATCCCTCCTCGTGCCTCCTAGTCCCTACTGGTCCCTACTGGTTTATACTGGATGGGGTTTTGGGTCTGGGGGGGGTTCCTCTCGGGGTCTCCCCAAGTCCCTCCTGGTCCCTACTGGTTTATACTGGTCCATAGAAGTCTATAGAGGTCTATATTGAGAGGGTCCTGACGGGTCTGGGTCCCTCCTCGTGCCTCCTAGTCCCTACTGGTCCCCACTGGTGTATACTGGGTGAGGCTTTTTAGGCCGTGGGGGGTGTCTCCCGTGCCCCCAGTGGGTGTGACTGGTTGATACTGGTGTGTACTGGGCAGGTGCTGGCGCCTGTACTGGAGCACTCGGGACGCTCGGCGCCGCTGCTGGTATCGCTGCCGCATCCTGGAGAGGAGAGAAGGGGCCGAGAAAGGGGGGACCAACCCCCCCGAGCACAACCGAACCATCCCCCACGAGAACCCCGGTCAGAACCCCCAAAATCCTCCGTTTCCCCCAAAAATCCTCCATTTTCCCCTCAAAATCCTCCATTTTCCCTTCAAAATCTGCCATTTTCCCCTCAAATCCTCCATTTTCCTCTCAGGATCTTCCATTTTCCTCTCAGGATCTTCCATTTTCCTCTCAGGATCCTCCATTTTTCCCTCAGAATCCTCCATTTTCCCTTCAAAATCCTCCATTTTCCCCTCAAAATCTTTCGTTTTCACTTCAAAATCTTCATTTTCCCCTCAGAATCTGACATTTTCCCTTCAAATCCTTCATTTTCCCCTCAAATCCTCCATTTTCCCTTCAAATCCTTCATTTTCCCTTCAAAATCCACCATTTTCCCCTCAAAATCCCCCATTTTCCCCTCAAAATGAACCATTTTCCCCTCAGAATCTGACATTTTCCCCTCAAAACCTCCATTTTCCCTTCAAAATCCTCCATTTTCTCCTCAGAATCTACCATTTTCCCCTCAAAATCTTCCATTTTCCCTTCAAAATCCTGTTTTCCCTTCAAAATCCTCTATTTTCCCCTCAGAATCTTCCACTTTCCCCTCAAATCCTCCATTTTCCCTTCAAAATCCTTCATTTTCCCCTCAAAATCCTCCATTTTCTCATCAAATCCTCCACTTTCCCTTCAAAATCCTCCATTTTCCCCTCAAATCCTCCACTTTCCCTTCAAATCCTCCACTTTCCCCTCAAATCCTCCATTTTCCCTTCAAAATCTTCATTTTCCCCTCAAAATCCTCCATTTTCCCTTCAAAATCTTCCGTTTTCCCTTCAAAATCCTCCATTTTCCACTCAAATCCTCTGTTTTCCCCTCAAAATCCTCCTTTTTCACCCCAAAATCTTCCATTTTCCCCTCAAATCCTCCATTTTCCCCTCAAAATCTTCCATCTTCCCTTCAAAGTCCTCCATTTCCCCTTCAAAATCCTCCTTTTTCACCCCAAAATCTTCCATTTTTGTCCCTTCAGGTTCTCCCCCGACGCCACCTCCTCGGAGGCCCTCGCGTCCCCTGCCCCCCCCAGGTGGGACCTTGGGGACATCTTGGGGTGAAAAGGGAGGATTTTGAGGGGAAAATGGAAGTTTCTGAGGAGAAAATGGAGTATTTTGAAGGGAAAATGGAGGATTCTGAGGGGAAAATGGTTCATTATGAGGGGTAAATGGAGGATTTTGAGGGGAAAATGGAGGATTTTGAAGGGAAAATGAAGGATTTTGAAGGGAAAATGAAGGATTTGAAGGGAAAATGGAGGATTTTGAAGGGAAAATGGAGGATTTTGAAGGGAAAATGGAGGATTTTGAAGGGAAAATGAAGGATTTTGAAGGGAAAATGAAGGATTTGAAGGGAAAATGGAGAATTTTGAAGGGAAAATGGAGGATTATGAAGGGAAAATGTTGGATTTGAGTGCAAAATGGCGGATTTTGAAGGGGACACTTAGGGACACGGTGACACTGACCCCCCTCCCTGTCCCCCCAGGTGGTGTCTCCCCCTCCCCTCGTCACGTGGTCACCGTCGGGGACCCCGAGTTCTGCCACCAACCCCCTCACCGAGGACCTCACCGGACGCCCTCCCCCTCCTCGTCCCCAACGTCCCCGACATCCCCTCCCACCCCAACATGGCCGACGTCACCCTCGGGGCCACCAGAGGCCGATGGGACCAGGTCAGGGTCACCTATGGAGTCACCAGAGGCTGATGGGACCAGGTCAGGGTCACCTACGGAGTCAGTGTCCCCTATGGAGCCACCAGAGGCCAATGAATCAAGGTCAAGGTCACCTCTGGAGCCACCAGAGGCCGATGGGACGAGGTCAAGGTCACCTGTGGAGCCACTAGAGGCCAATGGGACCAGCTCAGTGTCACCAGAGGCCAATGGGACCAGGTCAGGGTCACCTCCGGAGCCACCAGAGGCCAACGGGACCAGCTCAGGGTCACCTATGGAGTCAGGGTCACCTACGGAGCCACCAGAGGCCAAAAGACTGAGGCCGACGTCACCTCCGGAGCCTCCATCACCGAGAAGGTCAAGGTCAGCGTCACCTCCGGAGCCACCAGAGGCCAATGGGACCGGGTCAAGGTCACCTATAGAGTCAGTGTCACCTATGGAGCCACCAGAGGCCAATGGGACCAGGTCAAGGTCACCTATAGAGTCAGTGTCACCTATGGAGCCACCAGAGGCCAATGGGACCAGGTCAGGGTCACCTCCGGAGCCACCAGAGGCCAAAAGACTGAGGTTGACGTCACCTCCGGAGCCACCAGAGGCCAATGGGACCAGGTCAGTGTCACCAGAGGCCAATGGCACCAGGTCAAGGTCACCTACGGAGCCACCAGAGCCCAATAGGACCAGGTCAGGGTCACCTGTGGAGCCACCAGAGGCCAAGAGACCGAGGCCAACGTCACCTCCATCACCGAGAAGGTCAAGTTCGAGGTCCCCGTGGTCCTCGTCCCCTCCTCCCATTGTCCCCGCGGTGGCCCTGGCGGAGCTGGAGGTGCCCTCCTTGTCCCCGGGGAGCAGCGAGGACGAGGACCTCTTGGCCGCTGGTGGCCCTGCCGGTGGCTTCTTCCGCCTGTCCCAGCTGGACGGGGTGGACGACGGCCTCGGGGACAAGGGACACGGCGGAGAGCGAGGAGGAGGAGGAGGAAGGTCCCCGGGTCACCTCCCGCCACCCCCCGAGCTCCTCCCGTCCGACATCGTGGACTTTGTCCTCAAGAACATGGCGGGAGAAGGACCTCAGGGACACGCCAGGGCCTGGAGGGGACAGCTCGGGGCGGCCGGAGGCCGAGACCAGGAAGACGGAGCCCGAGGAGATGTCCTCCACGAGCTCGGAGGCCGAAGCCGTCAAGATGGAGCCTGCGGAGACCTTCCCGGGGCTGGAAGCCACGGAAACGAGGCTCTCGGACGCCATCTTGGAGGTGGAAACGGCGAAGATGGAGCCTGTGGACTTCATCCTGATGGTTTCGAGGGCATCGAACGTGGAGGTGGAGCTCAGGGCCATGTTCTCGATGCTCTTGGAGGCCTCAAACACGGAACCGGAGCCTGTGGACGTGTTCTTGACGCCGGAAACCATCAAGATGGAGCCTGTGGACTTGGTCTTGGTGCTTTTGGAGACCTCAAACATGGAACTGGAGCCTCTGGACATGTTCTTGACGGTGGAAGCCATCAAGATGGAGCCTGTGGACTCCATCCTGATGGTCTTGAGGGCATCAAACATGGAGGTGGAGACTCTGGACTCGTTCTCGATGCTCTTGGAGGCCTCCGACAGGAAGATGAAGCTCGTAGACGCCATCTTGGAGGTGGAAACCACGAAGATGGAGCCTGTGGACTTGGTCTTGGTGCTTTTGGAGGCCTCAAACATGGATCTGGAGCCTCTGGACATGTTCTCGATGCTCTTGGAGGCCTCAAACATGGAACTGGAGCCTCTGGACTTGCCCTCGATGCTCTTGAGGGCCTCAAACGTGAAGATGAAGCTCAAAGATGTCTTCTTGGAGGCCTCAACCGTGAAGACGGAGCCCGGGGAGTCCTTCTTGGTGGTCTCGGAGGCCTCGGCCCTGAAGACGAAGGTCCCGGAGAGGTCCTGGGCGGCCACCGCGGCCGCTGGGTGACCCCCTGGGACCTGCCCAGGGCCACCAAGCGGCCTGGGGACCCCCCAGACCTCCCCCCGGAGGGCAAGAGGGGGAGGCCGGAGGCCGGCGGCCATCTTGGGGAGGACAACATGGACACCAGGTGAGGGGGCGGGACCTTCCCATGGGGCTCCAGGATGGAGCAAACCATACTGGGACCTTCCCAGTAGCTCCCAGTGTCTCCATGATGGATCCTCTCATGGTTCAAACCATACTGGGACCTTCCCAGTCGCTCCCAGTACCTCCCAGTGTCTCCATATTGGATCCTCTCATGGTTTAAACCATACTGGGACCTCCCCAGTTGCTCCCAGTGAGCTCCATGATGGTTCCAACCATACTGGGACCTTCCCAGTAGCTCCCAGTAGCTCCCAGTGTCTCCATATTGGATCCTCTCATGGTTCAAACCATACTGGGACCTTCCCAGTAGCTCCCAGTACCTCCCAATGTCTCCATATTGGATCCTGTCATGGTTCAAACCATACTGGGACCTCCCCAGTTGCTCCCAGTGAGCTCCATGATGGTTCAAACCATACTGGGACCTTCCCAGTAGCTCCCAGTACCTCCCAATGTCTCCATATTGGATCCTGTCATGGTTCAAACCATACTGGGACCTTCCCAGTTGCTCCCAGTGAGCTCCATGATGGTTCAAACCATACTGGGACCTTCCCAGTACCTCCTAATGTCTCCATATTGGATCCTCTCATGGTTCAAACCATACTGGGACCTTCCCAGTAGCTCCCAGTAGCTCCCAGTAGCTCCCAGTGTCTCCATATTGGATCCTGTCATGGTTCAAACCATACTGGGACCTTCCCAGTAGCTCCCAGTAGCTCCCAGTGTCTCCATATTGGATCCTCTCATGGTTCAAACCATACTGGGACCTTCCCAGTCGCTCCCAGTACCTCCCAGTGTCTCCATATTGGATCCTCTCATGGTTCAAACCATACTGGGACCTTCCCGGTTGCTCCCAGTGAACTCCAGGATGGATCCTCTCATGGTTCAAACCATACTGGGACCTTCCCAGTAGCTCCCAGTAGCTCCCAATGTCTCCATATTGGATCCTCTCATGGTTCAAACCATACTGGGACCTCCCCAGTTGCTCCCAGTGAGCTCCATGATGGTTCAAACCATACTGGGACCTTCCCAGTAGCTCCCAGTACCTCCCAGTGTCTCCATATTGGATCCTCTCATGGTTCAAACCATACTGGGACCTTCCCAGTAGCTCCCAGTACCTCCCAGTGTCTCCATATTGGATCCTCTCATGGCTCAAACCATACTGGGACCTTCCCAGTAGCTCCCAGTACCTCCCAATGTCTCCATATTGGATCCTCTCATGGTTCAAACCATACTGGGACCTCCCCAGTAGCTCCCAGTGAACTCCAGGATGGTTCAAACCATACTGGGACCTTCCCAGTCACTCCCAGTAGCTCCCATTCTCCCCATACTGGATCCTCTCATGGTTCAAACCATACTGGGACCTTCCCAGTAGCTCCCAGTACCTCCCAATGTCTCCATATTGGATCCTCTCATGGTTCAAACCATACTGGGACCTCCCCAGTAGCTCCCAGTGAACTCCAGGATGGTTCAAACCATACTGGGACCTTCCCAGTAGCTCCCAGTACCTCCCAATGTCTCCATATTGGATCCTGTCATGGCTCAAACCATACTGGGACCTTCCCAGTCACTCCCAGTAGCTCCCAATGTCTCCATATTGGATCCTCTCATGGTTCAAACCATACTGGGACCTTCCCAGTCACTCCCAGTAGCTCCCATTCTCCCCATACTGGATCCTCTCATGGTTCAAACCATACTGGGACCTTCCCAGTTGCTCCCAGTGAACTCCATGATGGTTCAAACCATACTGGGACCTTCCCAGTAGCTCCCAGTAGCCTCCATATTGAATCCTCTCACCTCCTCCAGGTCCATCCCCTTCCCAGTTGACCCCTTGGACCTCAAGCTGGACCCCGATGACCTCAGCGACGCCGCCAGCTCCGGGTGAGTGTCCCCTCCTGTCCCCTCCCACCTCTCCTCGGTGTCACATGACCCCCTGACCCCTCCCACCATGTCCCCCCAGGTCCCCTCCGAGCGACGGAGCCGCCGGGATGGGCTGGAACGAGGAGACGGGTAAGGCCACCGTGTCCCCCTCCTCGATGTCCCCGAGGCCGGTGGCTTCTTCGTGTGACCTTCCGGGGTGTCCCCTCCCTCAGGTGCCACCTCGGAGGAGGAGGGGCTCCCCCCCCCGCCCCCCCCGCCCAGGCTCTGCTTCGAGATCACCAGCGAGGACGGACTCAGCGTCACCGCCGACACCATCGAGGGTGGGACGAGGGGGACGTCTTGGGCTGGGGGGGGTGGGGGACATCTGGGAGGGGGTTGAGAGCATCTAGAGGTCATTGGGGACATCTTGGGGGTCACAGAGAGCATCTAGAGGGTCATTGGGGACATCTAGGGGGACATTGCAGGCATCTAGAGGGACATTGGGGACATCTTGGGGGTCACTGAGAGCATCTATGGGACGTTGGGGACATCTTGGGGGTCACTGAGAGCATCTAGAGGGACATTGAGAGCATCTAGGGAGGTTTGGGGACATCTAGGGGGACATTGAGAGCATCTAGAGGGACATTGGGGACATCTTGGGGGTCATTGAAAGCATCTAGAGGGACATTGAGAGCATCTAGGGAGGTTTGGGGACATCTTGGGGGTCACGGAGAGCATCTAGAGGTCATTGGGGACATCTAGGGGGACATTAGGAGCATCTAGGGAGGTTTGGGGACATCTTGGGGGTCACAGAGAGCATCTAGAGGGACATTGAGGACATCTTGGGGGTCACTGAGAGCATCTAGAGGGTCATTGGGGACATCTTCAGGGTCACAGAGAGCATCTAGAGGGTCATTGGGGACATCTAGGGGGACATTGAGAGCATCTAGGGAGGTTTGGGGACAACTAGAGGGACCTTTAGAGCATCTAGACGGACATTGGGAGCATCTATGGGGTCATTGGGGACATCTTGGGGGTCACAGAGAGCATCTAGAGGGTCATTGGGGACATCTTGGGGGTCACTGAGAGCATCTAGAGGTCATTGGGGACATCTAGGGGGACCTTGAGAGCATCTAGAGGGACATTGAGAGCATCTAGGGAGGTTTGGGGACATCTTGGGGGTCACGGAGAGCATCTAGAGGGTCATTGGGGACATCTAGGGGGACATTGGGAGCATCTAGAGGGACATTGAGAGCATCTAGAGGTCATTTGGGGACATCTTGGGGGTCATTGAGAGCATCTAGAGGGACATTGAGAGCATCTATGGGGTCATTGGGGACATCTAAGGGGACATTGAGAGCATCTAGAGAGTCATTGGGGACATCTTGGGGGTGACTGAGAGCATCTAGAGGTCATTGGGGACATCTAGGGGGTCACTGAGAGCATCTAGAGGTCATTGGGGACATCTTGGGGGTCACTGAGAGTGTCTGTGGGACGTTGGGGGCATCTAGGGGGACATGAAGGGGTCATTGGGGACATCGAGGAGGACATTGTACCATCTAGAGGTCATTGGGGACATCTAGAGGGTCATTGGGGACATCTAGGGGGACATTGGGAGCATCTAGAGGGACATTGAGAGCATCTAGGAGGGTTTGGGGACATCTAGGGGGACA
Source organism: Coccyzus lansbergi (assembly GCA_033558105.1). NCBI lineage: Eukaryota > Metazoa > Chordata > Aves > Cuculiformes > Coccyzidae > Coccyzus > Coccyzus lansbergi. The sequence continues at coordinate 46,005 of JAUMJK010002166.1, read as the reverse complement.
TGACGGGGTCATTGGGGACATTGAGGAGGACATTGAGAGCATCTAGAGGTCATTGGGGACATCTAGGGGGACACTGAGAGCATCTAGAGGGACATTGGGGACATCTGGGAGGGGGTTGAGAGCATCTAGAGGTCATTGGGGACATCTAGGGGGACATTGAGAGCATCTAGGGAGGTTTGGGGACAACTAGAGGGACCTTTAGAGCATCTAGACGGACATTGGGAGCATCTATGGGGTCATTGGGGACATCTTGGGGGTCACAGAGAGCATCTAGAGGTCATTGGGGACATCTTGGGGGACCTTTAGAGCATCTAGAGAGACATTGGGGACATCTTGGGGGTCACTGAGAGCATCTAGAGGGTCATTGGGGACATCTAGGGGGACATTGAGGGCATCTAGAGGGACATTGGGGACATCTTGGGGGTCACTGAGAGCATCTAGAGGGACATTGAGAGCATCTAGGGAGGTTTGGGGACATCTTGGGGGTCACAGAGAGCATCTAGAGGGTCATTGGGGACATCTTGGGGGTCACTGAGAGCATCTATGGGACGTTGGGGACATCTTCGGGGTCACTGAGAGCATCTAGAGGTCATTGGGGACATCTAGGGGGGACCTTGAGAGGATCTAGAGGGACATTGGGGACATCTTGGGGGTCATTGAAAGCATCTAGAGGGACATTGAGAGCATCTAGGGAGGTTTGGGGACATCTTGGGGGTCACGGAGAGCATCTAGAGGTCATTGGGGACATCTAGGGGGACATTGGGAGCATCTAGAGGGACATTGGGAGCATCTAGAGGGACATTGAGAGCATCTAGAGGGTCATTGGGGACATCTAGGGGGACGTTGAGAGCATCTAGGGAGGTTTGGGGACATCCAGAGGGTCATTGGGGACATCTTGGGGGTCACTGAGAGCATCTATGGGATGTTGGGGACATCTAGGGGGATGTTGGGGACACGGAGGGGTCTTGGGGAACCTCTAGGGGGACATTAGGGGGACATTGGGGACATCTAGAGGGACACTGAGAGCATCTAGAGGGGTTTGGGGATGTCCTGGGGAGGGTCACCGGGGACATGTAGGGGGGACGTTAAGAGCATCTAAAGGGACGTTGAGAGCATCTAGGGGGTTTGGGGATGTCCTGGGGGGGTCACTGGGGGGCGCAGGGGCCATCGGGGTGTCCCCTGTCCCCAGGCGCCTGGCGGGCGGTGGCCGAGCGGGTGCAGGAGGCTCGAGCCCAGAAGCATCTGGAGCAGCTGCGGCTGGCGGGTGAGACCCCCCAACACACCCCTCACCCACCAGGGGGCGCTATGGGGGCTCTGTGTGTCTCTATGGGGTCTCCGTGGGGTCTCTGTGGGTCACTGTGGGGTCTCTGTTGGTCTTTATGGGTCTCTATGGGGTCTCTATGTGTCTCTATGTGTCTCTATGGGGTCTCTAGGGGGTCTCTAGGGGGTCTCTATTGGTCTCTATGGGTCTCTGTTAGTCTCTATGGAGTCTCTATGAGTCCCTATTTGGTCTCTGTGCGTCTCTGTGGTGTCTCTATGGTCTCTGTGGGGTCTGTGGGGTCTCTATGAGGTCTCTATGGGTCTCTATGTGTCTCTGTGGGTTTCTTTGGGACTTTATGGGTCTCTATGGGGTCTCTATGTGTCCCTATGGGGTTTCTATGGGTCTCTATGGGGTCTCTATGTGTCTCTGTGTGTTTCTTTGGGTCTTTATGGGTCTCTATGGGGTCTCTGTGTGTTTCTATGGGGCCTCTAGGGGGTGCTATGGGGGCCTCTATGAGTCTCTATGGGTCTCTGTGTGTCTCTATGAGTCTTTATGGGTCTCTATGGGGTCTCTATGGAGCCTCTATGGGATCTCTATGGGGTCTCTATGGAGCCTCTATGGGATCTCTATGGGATCTCTATGGGGTCTCTATGTGTCCCTATGGAGCCTCTATGGGGTCTCTATGGGATCTCTATGGGGTCTCTATGAGTCTCTATGGAGCCTCTATGGGGTCTCTATGGGATCTCTATGGGGTCTCTATGAGTCTCTATGGAGCCTCTATGGGATCTCTATGGGGTCTCTATGAGTCTCTATGGAGCCTCTATGGGATCTCTATGGGGTCTCTATGTGTCTCTATGGAGCCTCTGTGGGGTCTCTATGAGTCTCTGTGGGGTCTCAGTGGGTCTCTATGGGGTCTCTACGTGTCTCTATGGGGTTTCTATGGGGTCTCTATGAGCTCTATGGGTCTCTATGGGTTTCTGTGCGTCCCTGTGTGTCCCTATGGGTCTCTATGGGCTCCTATGGGTTCTTATGGCTCCCTATGGGTCTCTGTGTGTCCCTATGTGTCCCTGTGGGTTATTAGGGGACGTCTGTGCGTCTCTATGGGGTCTCTATGGTTCTCTATGTGTCTCTGTGGATCTCTATGGGTTCTTATGGGTCCCTGTGGGTTATTATGGGGTGTCAGTGGCTCACTAGGTTTCCCTATGGGGTGTCTATGGTTCTCTGTGGGTTTCTATGACTGCCTATGTCCCCATTTGGATCTCAATGGGTCCCTATGGGTCTCTATGGGTCTCTATGTGGATATTATGGGTTGTCTGCGGCTTGCTATGGATCTCTATAGCTCTCCCTGGGGTTACTAGGAGATGTCTGTGGATCTCTATGGGGTCTCTATGGGTCTCTGTGGTTTTCTGTGGGTCCCTATGTGTCCCTGTGGGTCTCTATAGGCTCCTATGGGCTCCTATGAGGGCTCTGTGGGGTCTCTATGTGTCCCTATGGTTCCCTATGAGTCCCTATGACTCCCTATGGATCTCTATGGTTCCCTATGGGTCTCTATGAGTCCCTATGACTCCCTATGGATCTCTATGGTTCCCTATGGGTCTCTATGAGTCCCTATGACTCCCTATGGATCTCTATGGTTCCCTATGGGTCTCTATGGCTCCCTATGACTCCCTATGGATCTCTATGGTTCCCTATGGGTCTCTGTGAGTCCCTATGACTCCCTATGGATCTCTATGGTTCCCTATGGGTCTCTATGAGTCCCTATGACTCCCTATGGATCTCTATGGTTCCCTATGGGTCTCTATGAGTCCCTATGACTCCCTATGGATCTCTATGGTTCCCTATGGGTCTCTATGGGTCCCTATGGCTCCCTATGGATCTCTGTGGGTCCCTATGGATCCCTTTGGGTCTCTCTGGGTCCCTGTGGGTTATTCTGGGATGTCAGTGGCTCTGTGTGGGTTTCTGTGTGTCTCTATGAGGTCTCTATGCACCTCTATAGGTCTCTATGGGTCCCTATGTGTCTCTGTGGGTTATTATGGGATGTCACTGGGTCCCTATGGGTCTCTATGTGTCTCTGTGGGTCTCTGTGAGTCCCTGTGGGTTCTTATGGGATGTCAGTGGGTCCCTATGGGTTTCTATGCGTCTCTGTGAGTCTCTATGTGTCTCTATGGGGTCTCTGTGAGGTCTCTAGGTGTCTTTATGTGTCTCTATGGGGTCTCTAGGGGTCTCTCTGTGTGTCTATGAGGTCTCTGTGGTTCCCTATGGCTCTCTATGAGTCCCTTTAGCTCCCTGTGGATCTCTGTGTGTCTCTATGGGTCTCTATGAGGTCTCCATGGATCTCTATGTGTCTCTATGGGGTCTTTATGGGGTCTCTGGGTCTCTATGTGTGTCTCTATGAGGTCTCTATGTGTCTCTGTGGGGTTTCTATGGGTCTCTATGAGGTCTCTAAGTGCCTCTATGGGTCTGTATGTGTCTCTATGGAGTCTCTATGAGGTCTCTATGGGTCTCTATGAGTCCCTATGGCTCCCTATGGTTCCCTATGGATCTCTGTGGGTCTCTATGAGTCTTTGTGGCTCCCTATGTGTCTCTATGGGCCTCTATGGGTCACTATGGATCTCTGTGTGTCTCTATGTGTCTCTATGGGGTCTCTGTGGCTCCCTATGGTTCCCTATGTATCTCTATGGGTCTCAATGGGTTATTATGGGTCTCTATGGATCTCTATGGTTCCCTATGAGTCCCTATGGGTCTCTATGGATCTCTGTGGGTCCCTATGGCTCCCTATGGGTCTCTATGGATCTCTATAGTTCCCTATGGATCTCTATGGCTCCCTATAGGTCTCTATGGATCTCTATAGTTCCCTATGGATCTCTATAGTTCCCTATGGATCTCTATGGGTCCCTACGGGTCTCTGTGGGTCTCTATATGTCTCTATATGTCTCTATGGATCTCTATGGGTCTCTATGAGTCCCTATGGCTCCCTATGTGTCTCTATGGCTCCCTATGGGTCTCTATGGATCTCTATGGGTCTCTGTGGGTCTCTATATTTCTCTATGGGTCTCTATGAGTCCCTATGGCTCCCTATGGGTCTCTATGTATCTCTATGGCTCCCTATGGATCTCTATGGCTCCCTGTGGGTCTCTGTGTATCTCTGTAGTTCCCTGTGGATCTCTGTGTGTCTCTATGGCTCCCCGTGGGTCTCCATGGGTCCCCGTGGGTTATTCTGGGATGCCAGTGGGTCTCTGGGTCCCACCCACAGGCATGTCGGGGCCGCGGCTGCTGGGGACGCACCACGACGCGGTGGTGTTCCTGCTGGAGCAGCTGCCGGGCGCCGGCGCCCTCGGCCGCTACCGCTTCCGCTACCACCCCCGGCCCGAGCCCCCCCGGCCCGTGCCCCACAACCCCTCGGGCTGCGCCCGCGCCGAGCTCTACCTCCGGTACTGGAGAGGGCACTGGGAGGGGATTGGGGGGCACTGGGAGGGACTGAGTGGGGATTGGGGGAGACTAGGATGGACTGGGAGGGGATTGGGGGCACTGGGAGAGGATTGGGGGGACTGGAATGGACTGGGAGGAGTATTTGGGTATTTGGGGGGCACTGGGAGGGCCTAGGAGGGGATTGAGGGGCACTGGGTCGGGATTGGGGGGCACTGGGAGGGACTGGGAGGGGACTAGAGGGCACTGATAGGGACTGGGAAGCACTGAGAGGGGATTGGGAGGCACTGGGAGGGACTGACGGTGACTGGGAGGGGATTGGGAGGCACTGGGAGGGACTGAGGGACACTGGGAGGAACTGGGAGGGCATTGGGAGTGACCGGGTGGACACTGGGAGGAACTGGTAGACACTGGGAGGGACTGGGTGGACACTGGGAAGGACTGAGGGAGACTGGGAGGGAATTGGGTGGACACTGGGAAGGACTGGGTGGACACTCGGAGGGACTGGGAGGGACTGGGTGGGCACTGGGAGGGACTGGTAGACACTGGGAGTAACTGGGTGGACACTGGGAGGGACTGAGGGAGACTGGGAGGGACTGGGGGACACTGAGAGAGATTGGGGGACACTGGGAAGGACTGGTAAACACTGGGAGGAACTGGGTGGACACTGGGAGGGACTGGGTGGACACTGGGAGTGACTGAAGGAGACTGGGAGGGACTGGGAGGCACCGGGAGGGACTGGGTGGACAGTGGGAGGAACTGGGAGGGACTGGGTGGACACTGGGAGGGACTGAGGGACACTGGGAGGAACTGGGTGGACACTGGGAGGGACTGGGAGGCACTGGGAGGGGATTGGGGGACACTGAATGGACACTGGGACGGACTGAGGGAGACTGGGAGGACACTGGGAGGGGATTTGGGGGGCACTGGGAGCACTGGGAGGGGATTGGGGGAGACTAGGGTGGATTGGGAGGGACTGGGAGGGGATTGGGGGGGACTGGGAGGAACTGGGATGGTCTAGGTGGACACATGGGAGGGACTGGGTGGACACTGGGGAGGGACTGGGAAGGGATCGAGTCCCCCTGAACCCCTTTTTTTTTAATGAATTTCCCCTCAATTAGCACCAGAACCTTCGACACCTTCAGCTTCTTGGCCTCCCAGCACCGCCCCCCCCCCCAGGGGCCTCCTCCCCGCGACGACGACGACGACGACGCTGCCCTCAAACCCCCCCGGTCAGAGCCCAAAAAGCACCAGATTCACCCCAAAAAGCACCAGCAAACACCCCCAGACCCAAAAAAACCCCCCTTTTCCCCTCAAAATCCTCCGTTTTCCCTTCAAAACCCTCCGTTTTCCCTTCAAAATCCTCCATTTTCCCCACAGAATCCTCCATTTTCCACTCAAATCCTCCTTTTTCCCTTCAAAATCCTCCATTTTCCCCTCAAATCCTTCACTTTCCCTTCAAAATCCTCCATTTTCCCCTCAAAATCCTCCATTTTCCCCTCAAAATCCTCCTTTTTCGCTTCAAAATCCTCCATTTTCCCCACAGAATCCTCCACTTTCCCCTCAAAATCCTCCATTTTCTCATCAAATCCTCCATTTTCCCCTCAAAATCCACCATTTTCCCTTCAGAATCCTCCATTTTCCCTTCAAAATCCTCCATTTTCCCCTCAAAATCCTCCATTTTCTCATCAAATCCTCCATTTTCCCCTCAAAATCCACCATTTTCCCTTCAAAATCCACCATTTTCCCTTCAAAATCCTCCATTTTCCCTTCAGAATTCTCCATATTCCCCTTAAATTCTTCCGTTTTCCCTTCAAATCCTCCATTTTCCCCTCAGAATCCTCCATTTTCCCTTCAAAATCCTCCATTTTCCCCACAGAATCCTCCATTTTCCCCTCAAAATCCTCCATTTTCTCATCAAATCCTCCATTTTCCCCTCAAAATCCACCATTTTCCCTTCAAAATCCTCCATTTTCCCTTCAGAATTCTCCATATTCCCCTTAAATTCTTCCGTTTTCCCTTCAAATCCTCCATTTTCCCCACAGAATCCTCCATTTTCGCCTCAGAATCTTCCACTTTCCCTTCAAAATCTTCATTTCCCCCCTCAAAATCCTCCATTTTCCCTTCAAATTCCTCCATTTTCCACTCAAAGTCTACCATTTTACCCTCAAAATCTTCCTTTTTCCCCTCAAAATCCTCCATTTTCTCTTCAGAATCCTCCATTTTCCCTTCAGATTCCTCCATTTTCCCCTCAAAATCCTCCATTTTCCCTTCGAAATCCTCCATTTTCCCCTCAGAATCCTCCATTTTCCCTTCAAAATCCTCCATTTTCCCTTCAGAATCCTTCATTTTCCCCTCAAATCCTCCATTTTCCCCTCAAAATCCTCCTTTTTCCCTTCAAAATCCTCCATTTTCCCCACAGAATCCTCCATTTTCGCCTCAGAATCTTCCACTTTCCCTTCAAAATCTTCATTTCCCCCTCAAAATCCTCCATTTTCCCTTCAAAATCCTCCATTTTCCCCTCAAATCCTTCACTTTCCCTTCAAAATCCTCCATTTTCCCTTCAAAATCCTCCATTTTCCACTCAAAGTCTACCATTTTACCCTCAAAATCTTCCTTTTTCCCCTCAAAATCCTCCATTTTCTCTTCAGAATCCTCCATTTTCCCTTCAGATTCCTCCATTTTCCCTTCAAAATCCTCCATTTTCCCCTCAAAATCCTCCATTTTCCCCTCAAAATCCTCCTTTTCCACTTCAAAATCCTCCATTTTCCCCACAGAATCCTCCATTTTCGCCTCAGAATCTTCCACTTTCCCTTCAAAATCTTCATTTTCCCCCTCAAAATCCTCCATTTTCTCTTCAGAATCCTCCATTTTCCCTTCAGATTCCTCCATTTTCCCCTCAAACTCCTCCTTTTTCCCCTCAAACTCCTCCTTTTTCCCCCTCAAAATCCTCCTTTTACCCCCAAAATCCTCCATTTTCCCCTCAAAATCCACCATTTTCCCTTCAAAATCCTCCATTTTCCCTTCAGAATTCTCCATATTCCCCTTAAATTCTTCCATTTTCCCTTCAAATCCTCCATTTCCCCTCAAAATCCTCCTTTTTCCCTTCAAAATCCTCCATTTTCTCATCAAATCCTCCATTTTCCCCTCAAAATCCACCATTTTCCCTTCAAAATCCTCCATTTTCCCTTCAGAATTCTCCATATTCCCCTTAAATTCTTCCGTTTTCCCTTCAAATCCTCCATTTTCCCTTCAAAATCCTCCATTTTCCCCTCAAAATCCTCCACTTTTTCCCTAAAAGTGTGGGTTTTTTCCCCATTTTTCCAGCCGAGCGGCCTCCCTGGAGCTGCCCATGGCCATGAGGTTCCGGCACCTCAAGCGAACGGCCAAGGAGGCTGTTGGGGTCTATCGGTGAGGGGACACTGGGAGGGACTGGGAGGGCACTGGGAAGGACTGGGAGGGCACTAGGAGGGACTGGGAGGACAATGGGAGGGACTGGGAGGACAATGGGAGGGACTGGGAGGGTCTGGGGGACACTGGGAGGGACTGGGAGGTTCTAGGAGGCTCGAAGAGGTTCCAAGAGGAACTGGTGGACGCTGGGAGGACACTGGGAGGGACTGAGTGGACACTGGGAGGAACTGGTGGACACTGTAAGGACACTAGGAGGGACTGGTGGACACTGGGAGGGCACTAGGAGGACACTAGGAGGGACTGGGAGGAACTGGTGGACACTGGGAGGCCACTGGGAGGTTCTAGAAGGAACTGGTGGACACTGAGAGGGACTGGGTGACCCTGGGATGTTCTGGGAGGGACTGGGAGGAACTGGGCGACACTGGGAAGGACTGGGAGGGCACTGGGAGGAACTAGGGGACGCTGGGAGGAACTGGTGGACACTGGGAGGACACTGGGAGGGACTAGGGACACTAGGAAAGAGTGGGAGGACACTAGGAGGGACTGGGAGGGACTGGTGGACACTGGGAGGAACTAGGTGGACACTGGGAGGGACTGAGGGGCACTGGGAGGAACTGGGAGGGCATTGGGAGGGGACTGGTGGACACTGGGAGGGACTGGGAGGTTCTACAATGAACTGGTGGCCACTGGGAGAAACTAGGAGGAACTGGGAGGGATTGGGAGAAACTAGGAGAGACTGGGAGGGACTGGTGGACACTGGGAAGGACTGGGTGGACATTGGGAGGAACTGATGGACACTGGGAGGACACTGGGAGGTTCTGGGAGGAACTGGTGGACACTGGGAGGGGACTGGGGGACACTGGGAAGGACTGGTGGACACTGGGAGGGGACTGGGGGACACTGGGTGGAACTGGTGAACACTGGGAGGTTCTACAATGAACTGGTGGCCACTGGGAGAAACCAGGAGGAACTGGGAGGGCCTGGTGGACACTGGGAGGGACTGGGTGGACACTGGGAGGGACTGGTAGACACTGAGAAGAACTGGGTGGACACTAGGAGGTTCTGGGAGGGACTGGGGGACACTGGGAGGAACTGGGAGGTTCTAGGACGAACTGACAGGTTCAGGTGGGAACCGAGAGGAGCTGAGAGGAACCAGTGGCTACTGGAAGGTCCTGGTGGTCCTGGGATGTCACCAGTGGCTACTGGGATGGAACCGGTGGCCACTGGGATGAACTGGTGGTTACTGGGGGGGGGGGGGGGGGTCGTCCAGGTCGTCCATCCACGGGCGGGGCCTGTTCTGCAAGCGGCCGATCGAGGCCGGCGAGATGGTCATCGAGTACTCGGGCATCGTCGTCCGCTCCGTCCTCACCGACAAGAGGGAGAAGTTCTACGACAGCAAGGTGGCTCCTCGGGGACCTTGGGGACATCGCGGGGACCTTGGGGACATCGCGGGGACCTCACGGGGACCTTGAGAGGGACCTTGGGGACCCCAGGGGGACCTTGGAGGGACCTCAGAGACTCCATAGGGACCTTAGAGGGACCTCAGAGAGACCTTGGAGGGACCTCAGAGACCTTGGAGGGAGCTCAGGGACCCCATAAGGACCTTAGAGGGACCTCAGGGACCTCATAGGGACATGGGAGGGACCTCAGGGACCTCATAGGGGACCTTTGATGGGTCTTGGGGACCTCGGGGAGCTGGGAGGGACCCTCGGGGGACCTTGGAGAGCATCGTGGGGATGTGAGGGTTGGTCCTGAGGGAGCAGGGGAGGCTCTGCACAAGCCTTGGGGTTCCCTTTGTCCCATCCTCATCTCCTCATCCTTCCATGATCTCCTCATCCCTCCATGATCTCCTCATCCCTCGATGATTCCTCCATGATCTCCTCAACCCTCGATGATTCCTCCATCCCATCCTCATCCCTCCATGATCTCCTCATCCCTCCACGATCCCCTCATCCCCCCCTCATCTCCTCAACCCTCCCTCATCTCCTCATCCTTCCATGACCTCCTCATCCTTCCATGGTCTCCTCAACCCTCCATGATTCCTCCATCCCATCCTCATCCCTCCCTGATCTCCTCATCCCTTGTTGATTCCTCTATCCCATCCTCATCCCTCCCTGATCTCCTCATCCCTCCACGATCTCCATAACCCTCTCTGACCTCCTCAATCCCATCCTCATCCCTCCCTGATCTCCTCATCCCTCCACGATCTCCATAACCCTCTCTGACCTCCTCAATCCCATCCTCATCCCTTCCTGATCTCCTCATCCCTCCACGATCTCCATAACCCTCTCTGACCTCCTCATCCCATCCTCATCCCTCCATGATGCTTCTATCCCACCATGATTCCTCCATCCCATCCTCATCTCTCCATGAACTCCTCCTCCCTCCCTGATCTCCTCATCCCTTGTCAATTCCTCCATGATCTCCTCAACCCTCCCTGATCTCCATAACCCTCTCTGACCTCCTTATCCTTCCATGATCTCTTCATCCCTCCACGATCTCCATAACCCTCTGCGATTCCTCGATCCCTCCCTGATCTCATCCCTCCATCCCATCCTCATCTGCTCATCCCTCCACGATCTACTCAACCCTCCGTGATTCCTTCATCCCGCCATGATTCCTCCATCCCATCTTCATCCTTCCCTGATCTCCTCAACCCTCCCCGATCTCCAGAACCCTCCCTGACCTCCTCATCCCTCCATGATCTCTTCATCCCTTCGTGATTCCTCCATCCCATCCTCATCCCTCCACGATCTCCTCATCTCATCCTCATCCCTCCCTCATCTCCTCATCCCTCCCTCATCTCCTCATCCCTCCATCATCTCCTCATCCCTCTCTGGCCTCCTCATCCTTCCATGATCTCCTTAACCCTCCATGATGCTTCCATCCCTCCCCGCTCTCCTCATCCCATCCTCATCCTTCTATGATCTCCTCACCCCTCCATCATCTCCATCACCCTCTCTGACCTCCTCATCCCATCCTCATCCCTCCATGAGCTCCATCACCCTGCACGATCTTCTCATCCCTCCACGATCTCCTCATCCCTCCACGATTCCTCCATCCGACCCTCATCCCTCCACGATCTCCTCATCCCATCCTCATCTCTCCCTGATCCCCTCATCCCTCCGTGATCTCCTCAACCCTCCCTCATCTCCACAACCCTCTCTGACCTCTTCATCCTTCCATGATCTCCTCATCCCTCCCTCATCTCCTCATCCCTCCACGATCTCCTCATCTCACCCTCATCCCTCCCTCACCTCCTCATCCCTCCCTCACCTCCTCATCCCTCCATGATGCTTCCATCCCTCCCTGACCTCCTCATCCTTCCCTCGTCTCCTCATCCTTCCATGAGCTCCTCGACCCTTTCAGTGACACCTCCCACCCCTCCCTAACCTCCATCTTGTCCCTCTGTGATCTCTCTGGGTCTCCCTGGGGTTACTAGGGGATGTCTGTGGGTTTCTATGGGATCCCTATGGGGTCTCTATGGGGTCTCTATGGGGTCTCTATGTGTCTTTATGTGTCTCTGTGGGGTCTCTGTGGGGTTTCTATGGGTCTCTATGGTTCCCTATGGGTCTCTATGGGTCTCTATGGGGTCTCTATGGGCTCCTATGGGGTCTCTGTGTGTCTCTGTGAGGTCTCTATGGGGTCTCTATGGGTCTCTGTGAGGTCTCTATGGATCTCTATGGGTCTCTGTGGGGTCTCTATAGGGTTTCTATGGGTCTCTATGTGTCTCTATGGTTCCCTATGGGTCTCTATGGGTCTCTATGGGGTCTCTATGGATCCCTGTGTGTCTCTGTGAGGTCTCTATGGATCTCTATGAGTCTCTGTGAGGTCTCTATGGATCTCTATGGGTCTCTATGGGGTCTCTATGGGCTCCTATGGGGTCTCTGTGTGTCTCTGTGAGGTCTCTATGGGTCTCTATGGGGTCTCTATGTGTCTCTGTGAGGTCTCTATGGATCTCTATGAGTCTCTGTGGGGTCTCTATGGGGTTTCTATGGATCTCTATGGTTCCCTATGGTTCCCTATGGATCTCTATGGGTCTCTATGGGGTCTCTATGGGCTCCTATGGGGTCTCTATGTGTCTCTGTGAGGTCTCTATGGGTCTCTATGGATCTCTATGAGTCTCTGTGGGGTCTCTATGGGGTTTCTATGGATCTCTATGGGTCTCTATGGGGTCTCTATGGGGTCTCTAGGGGGTGCTATGGGGCCCTCTCTGGGGTCTCTCTGGGCCCCCTATGTATCTCTATGGCTCTAACCGCCATCTTGTCCCCCTTTGTCCCTCGTCCCCCACCCCCCGCAGGGCATCGGGTGCTACATGTTCCGCATCGACGAGGCGGAGGTGGTGGACGCCACCATGCACGGCAGCGCCGCCCGCTTCATCAACCACTCGTGCGAGCCCAACTGCTACTCGCGCGTCATCCACGTGGAGGGCCACAAGCGCATCGTCATCTTCGCCCTGCGCCGCATCGGCCGCGGCGAGGAGCTCACCTACGACTACAAGTTCCCCATCGAGGAGCCCGCCGCCAAGCTCCCCTGCAACTGCGGCGCCAAGCGCTGCCGCCGCTTCCTCAACTGAGGCCGATCAGGGCCTGGAGGCGTCTCCGGAGCCTTCGCGGGGCTTGGAGGGAGAGAGGTGGAAGGGTCAGAGGGGCCTGAGGGGCTCGGGAGGCTCCTAAGGGTCATGGAGAGGAAGATACTGAAGGTTTGGAGGTGTCTTAGGTGCTTGGGAGGCTCCTAAGGGTCATGGAGAGGAAGAGATTGGAGGTTTGGAGGTGTCTTAGGGGCTCGGGAGGCTCTTAAGGGTCATGGAGAGGAAGAGATTGGAGGTTTGGAGGTGTCTTAGGTGCTCGGGAGGCTCCTAAGGGTCATGGAGAGGAAAATACTGAAGGTTTGGAGGTGTCTTAGGTGCTTGGGAGGCTCTTAAGGGTCATGGAGAGGAAGAGATTGAAGGGTTGGAGGGGCCTGAGGGGCTTGGAGTGAGAGACCTGGAAGGGTCAGAGGGGCCTGAGGGGCTGAGGAGGCTCCTAGAGGTTGTTCAGAGGAGATCTGGAAGCTCCAGAAGGAGGTTTGGAAGCTCTGGAGGTGCCTTCGAGGAGATCTGGAAGGGTTGGAGGTGTCTTTGGGGCTTGGAGTGAGAGACCTGGAAGGGTCAGAGGGGCCTGAGGGGCTCGGGAGGCTCCTAAGGGTCATGGAGAGGAAGAGATTGGAGGTTTGGAGGTGTCTTAGGGGCTCGGGAGGTTCCTAGAGGTCATGGAGAGGAAGACATTGAAGGGAATGGAGGTGTCTTAGGGGCTTGGGAATGGCCTAAGGTTCATTTAGATGGAGGTTTGGAAGCTCTGGAGATGCTCTCAAGGCCTGGGAGGCTCCTGGTGGTCATGGAGAGGAAGAGATTTGAGGGTTGGAGGTGTCTTGGGGGCTTGGGAGGGACCTAGAGGTTGTTCAGAGGAGACCTAGAAGCTCCAGAGGGAGATTTTGGTAGCTCCGGAGATGCCTTCGAGGGTTGGGAGTGATCGAGAGGTGGTTCAGAGGAGATCTAGAAGCTCTAGAAGGAGATCTGGAAGGTCGGAGGGGCCTGAGGGGCTCAGGAGGGACCTAGTGGTGGTTTAGAGAGAGATCTGGAAGCTCTGGAGATGCCTTCAAGGCCCTGGAGGTGCTCTGGAAGCCCTGAAATGCCTCTTGGAAGCCCTGAAATGCCTCTTAGAAGCCCTTGAGATCCCTCCAAGCCCCTGGAGATGCTCCTGGAAGCCCTTGAGGTGCCTCCAAGGACCTGGAGATGCTCCTGGAAGCCCTGGAGATGCCTCCAAGTCCTTGGAGAAGCTTCCGGAAGCCCTCAAGATGCCCTCAAGCTCCTGGAGATGCTCCTGGAGATGCCTTCAAGGCCCTGAAACGCCTCCTAGAAGCCCTTGAGATGCCTCCAAGTCCTTGGAGAAGCTTCTGGAAGCCCTGGAGATGCCTCCCAAGTCCTCGGACCTGACGGGAGGCGCTGGACTCAGGGGGTGTTGGACTCCTCAGGGGGAGGAGCTGGACCCTGGGGACCTTCCGGGGGGGGGCGGGGGGGGGGTCCCACCCCACACTTGGGGGGTCGCGTGTGTCCCCTCCCCCACCCCACCCCCCACACCCCCTTGTTTCGGGGCCATTTTTGTTTGGGGGAGGGGTGGGGGGGGCTGGGAGGGGGTTGGGGACAAGGTGGCTTTGGTCACAATAAAGGGGGAGGGGGATGGACACACCCCCAGTCCCGTTTCCCCCCCTCCCCGAGTTGGGACAATGTGACCTCGTCCTTGAGGGGTTCCTCAAGGGGTCCCCAAAGCCTCCAGGATGGCCCCAACCCCAGAGAGACACATAGGGGCTCATAGACACCCCATAGAGACCCCATAGACACTCATAGAGACCCCATAGGGACTCATAGAGACCCCATAGGGACTCACAGAGACCTATAGAGACCCCATAGGGACTCATAGAGACCCATAGCGCCCCCTAGAGGCCCCATAGAGACACATAGAGTTACATAGAGACCCATAGGGTCCCATAGAGGCCCATAGGGACACATAGAGACTCATAGAGACCAATAGGGACCCCCAGAGATCCCATAGGACCCCATAGAGACCTCGTGGAGACACATAGAGACCCAGAGAGACTCATAGGGCCCCACAGGGACCCATAGGTCCCCATAGAGATCCATAGAGACGTTATGGAGACACAGAGACCCATAGAGACTCTGTAGAGATTCATAGAGACCCAGAGACACCAATAGGAACCAACAGGGACCCCAGAGACTCCATAGGGCCCCATAGAGACCCCATAGAGACGAATAGACACCTCATGGAGACTCCATAGAGACCAATAGGGACTCATAGAGACCCATAAAGACCCCATAGAGACCCTATAGAGACCAGTAGGGCACCCAGAGACCCCATAGAGATCCCATAGGGCCCCATAGAGATTCCATAGAGGTCCCATAGCGCCCCCTAGAGGTCCCATAGAGACCTCATGGAGACCAATAGGGACCCCAGAGACTCCATAGGGCCCCATAGAGATCCCATAGAGATCCCATAGAAACCCATAGAGGCCCCATAGAGACACATAGAGTCACATAGAGACACCCCCCACCAGCACCTGCCCCACCCCCATGCCAGCTGGTCCCTGTCACCTCCCCCACTCCGCATTCCTCAGATTCCCGTCATGTGTGTGTAGGGGGGGACCCCGACTCCTCCCCCCTCTTCCCTTCCCATACATAAAGGGGGAGCCCAGGGTGGGGGGAGGGGCAGGGAGGCTCAGTCCTTTGGGGAGATGGAGCTGAGCTTGGGCTGCGTGAGTTAAGGGGTTAAATGGGGTTGGGGGGGGTGTTCAATGGGGTTGGGGGGCGTGGTCAATGGGGCTGAGGGGGCAGTTAGGGGGTTGAATGGGGCTGGGGGGGGGGGGGGGCAGTTAGGGGGTCCTGGGGGTAATGAGGGGGGGGCTGGGGGGGGGGGGGCAGTTCGAGGGGTTCCCAGAGGGTTAAATGAGGCTCAGGGAAAGCGCTTCATGAGCTCCAGCCCCTCCCGAACTACAACTCCCATGATGCCTCACGCGCCGCCGGCCGCCCGGCGCCGCTCTCCTGCGCCGCAAAGCATGGCGGGACTTGTAGGTTTTTTTATTTTTTTCAAGGTGGGTCTCGCTACCTTGTGCTTTTAAATCGATTCTGGAGGACAACTCCCGGCAGCCCCCGCGGCGCTGGGTTGGGGGGGGGGGGGGGGCACTCGGGGGGCAGTGAGGGGGCGGCTGGGGGTAGTTGGGGGGGGCAGTTACCCCCTTTTTTACCCCCCTCCCCTTCCACAGGTGGTTCTGTCCCTGCTGCTCCTCGGGGTCCAAGGTGAGGGGGGTCACGTGATCATGGGGGTCATGTGATTAGGGGGGGGAGACCCACTGATAGGTCACGTGGGTGTCCCGGGTGGGGGGGTGGGGGGGGTTTCACGTAGGGTCATGTGATCACAGGAGGCATATGGGGAGTTTAATGAGGTCACGTGATCAGAAGGGTAATGGGGGGGATGTCACTTGGAGAGTCATGTGATCTCACTCATCACATAGGGTCACGTGAGGTTGCAGGGAGTCACGTGATCACAGGGCCCATGGGGGGTCACTAGAGGGGTCATGTGACCATGGGGGGGTGTCACATGAGGCTACATAGGGTCACATGATCACAAGGGTCACGTGAGAGTCAATTGGGACCATGTGATCACAAAGTGGGGACATGAGGTCATGTGATCACGGAGGGGGTGTCACATAGAGTCACGTGATCACAGGGGCCCCATAGGGAATCTCAGGAGGGTCACGTGATCACAGGGGTCACCTGGGGTCAGAGAGTCATGTGACCACACGGGTAACTAGGGGCTGATGGGATCACATGGGGCCTTAGGGGGTCACATGGGGGTCTTAGTGGTCACGTGGGGTCACACAGAGTCACGTGACCACAGGGGTCACTAAGGGTTGATGGGGTCACATGGGGCCTTAGGGGGTCACGTGGGATCACGTGATTACAGGGGTCACATGGGGGGGGTCACACAGAGTCACATGACCACAGGTGTCACTAAGGGCTGATGGGGTCATGGGGCCTTAGTGGTCACACGGGATCATGTGACCACGGGGGGGGTGGGGGTGGTCGCAGAGAGTCACGTGACCACATAGGATCACAGAGAGTCACGTGACCACCTGGGTCACTAAGGGCTGATGGGGTCACATGAGGTCTTAGGGGTTACATGGGACCATGTGACCACAAGGGTCACATAGGGTCGCACAGAGTCATATGACCACCTGGGTCACTAAGGGCTGATGGGGTCACATGGGGGCCGTAGGAGATCATGTGACCACAGGGTTCACATGGGGTCACAGAGAGTCACGTGACCACAGGGGTCACATGGGGGGGTCACACACGGTCACATGACCACAGGGGGCACTAGGGGCTGATAGGGTCACATGAGGCCTTGGGGGTGGGGGGGGGTGTAACGTGGGATCATGTGACCACAGGGGTCACATAGGGTCGCACAGTCACGTGACCACAGGAGTCACATGGGGGGGTCACAGAGAGTCACGTGACCACATGGGTCACTACTGGCTGATGGGGTCATGGGGCCTTAGGGGGTCACAGGAGGGGGGGGGGGGGGGGGGGTCGCAGAGAGTCACATGACCACAGGGGTCACAGGATGGGGTTGCACAGAGTCACATGATCCAAGGGCTCCCATAGGGGAAAAAGGGTCTCAGGAGGGTCACGTGACCACCGGAGTCACATGACCACACGGCTCCCTAGCGGCTGATGGCCTCACATGGGGGGGGGGGGGGGGGGGGGAACATCTCATGGGATCACGTGACCACAGGGAGGGCGGGGGTCACATGGCATCACGTGACCACATGGGAGAGGTCACCGAGAGGTCACGGGGGGGGGGGGGGGGGGCTGCTTTTCCCCCCTATATGACCCTAAGGGTCCCATAGGGGGTGGGTCACGTGACCGCAGGTGGCTCACCTGTGGCCAGGTGGCCACACCTGTGGCCACGTGACCCTCCTTTTCCCCACCAGGCGACTTCGCGGAGGAGCCTGGGAACGTGTCGGTGGCCCTGGGGGGAGGGGTGACCCTGCGCTGCGCCTCCCGGGTCGGGGGGGGGGGGGAGGGGGGGGGAGGGGGAGGGCCCAGTGGGCTCGGGAGGGGCTGCTGCTCGGGACCCTCCCTGCCCCCACACACCCCCGATACCGACCCCTGGGAGACCCCAGCAGAGGTACCGCTGCCTCCCAGTGCCTCCCAGTAACCCCCCCAGTGACTCCCAGTAACCCCCAGTGCCCACTAACTGCCTTCCCAGTAACCCCCAGTGCCAACCAGTAACTCCCAGGGCCTCCCAGTAACCCCCAGTGACACCACAGACCCATCCCAGTGACACCCAGTGCCTCCCAGTAACCCCCAGTGCCCACTAACTGCCTTCCCAGTAACCCCCAGGGCCTCCCAGTGACCCCCAGTGACACCACAGCCCCTCCCAGTGACACCCAGTGCCTCCCAGTGCCTCCCAGTGACACCACAGACCCATCCCAGTGACACCCAGTGCCTCCCAGTAACTCCCAGTGACTCCACAGACTCAGCCCAGTAACACCCAGTGCCTCCCAGTAGCTCCCAGTGACACCACAGACCCATCCCAGTGACACCCAGTGCCTCCCAGTAACCCCCAGTGACACCACAGACCCATCCCAGTAACCCCTAGTGCCTCCCAGTAACATCTAGGGGCCTCCCAGTAACCCCCAGTTCCTCCCAGTAGCCATTACTGCCCTCCCAGTAACCCCCAGTGACCCCAAAGACCCATCCCAGTGACACCCAGTGCCTCCCAGTAACCCCCAGTGACCCCACAGACCCATCCCAGTGACACCCAGTGCCTCCCAGTAACTCCCAGTGACTCCACAGACTCAGCCCAGTAACACCCAGTGCCTCCCAGTAACCCCAAGTGACACTACAGACCCATACCAGTAACCCCCAGTGCCTCCCAGTGCCTCCCAGTGCCACCACAGACCCATCCCAGTGACACCCAGTGCCTCCCAGTAACTCCCAGTGACTCCACAGACCCATCCCAGTGACACCCAGTGCCTCCCAGTAACTCCCAGTGACTCCACAGACTCAGACCAGTAACACCCAGTGCCTCCCAGTAACCCCCAGTGACCCCACAGACCCATCTCAGTGACACCCAGGGCCTCCCAGTGACACCACAGACCCATCCCAGTAACTCCCAGTGCCTCCCAGTAGCCATTACTGCCCTCCCAGTAACCCCCAGTGACCCCACAGACCCATCTCAGTAACCCCCAGGGCCTCCCAGTAACACCTAGGGGCCTCCCAGTAACCCCCAGTAACTCCCAGGGGCCCCTGACTGCCTTCCCAGTAACTCCCAGTGCCCTCCCAGTCACCCCCAGTGACTCCCTAGACCCATCCCAGTGACCCCCAGTGCTCACTACCTGCCTTCCCAGTGACCCCCAGTGCCTCCCAGTAGCCATTACTGCCCTCCCAGTCCCTCCCAATGCCTCCCCATCCCCTCCCAGTCCCTCCCAGTGCCCCCCAATCCCCTCCCAGTGCCTCCCAGTCCCCTCCAATCCCCTCCCAGTGCCCCTCCCAGTGCTCCCAGTTACCCGCCCAGTGCCCCTCCCAGGTCCCTCATTGACCTCCCAGTCCCCCCAGTTGACCTCTCAGTCCCTCCTAGTCCCTCCCAGTGCCCCCCAAACCCCTCTCAGTCCCTCCCAGTGCCCCCCAATCCCCCTCCCAGTCCCTCCCAGTGCCCCCCAAACCCCTCCCCGTGGCTCCCAGTAGCTCCCAGTTCCCGCAGGGGAGCACCACCTGCGGATCGAGCCGGTGGCCCTGGAGGACGATGCCTCCTTCGTCTGCCAACTGGGGGAGGCCAACGGCACCAGCCCCAGGGCCTCCCGCCCGGCCCAGCTCAGCGTCCTCGGTCAGCACTGGGAGGGACTGGGAGGGCACTGGGAGAGAATTGGAGTGGGTTTGAGGGCACTGGGAGCGACTGGGAGGGGAGTGGGAGCCACTGGGATGGAGATGGGAGGGACTGGGAGGCAACTGAGAGGGACTGGGAGGGGGTTGGGAGGGGATTGGGATGGACTGGGAGGGGATTGGGAGGGACTGGGAGGGACTGGGAAGAGAATTGGAGTGGGTTTGAGGGCACTGGGAGAGACTGGGAGGCACTGGGAAGGGACTGGGAGGGATTGGAATGGACTGGGTGGCACTGGGAGGGGACTGGGAGGCACTGGGAGGGACTGGGATAGGATTGGGAGGGACTGGGAGGCACTGGGAAGGACTGGGAGGGGATTGGGATGGACTGGGAGGAGACTGGGAGGCACTGGGAGGGGATTGGAGGGGACAGGGATGGACTGGGAGGCACTGGGATGGGCATGGGAGGGACTGGGAGGCATTGGGAAGCAACTGGGATGGACTGGGAGGGGATTGGGGGTGACTGGGAGGGAACTGGGAGGGACTGGGAGGGACTGGGAGGGGATTGGGATGGAGGGAGTGGCAACTGGGAAGGATTGGGAGGGACTGGGAGGGGATTGGGAGGGACTGGGAGGCACTGGGATGGGCTGGGGTGGGATTGGGAGGGACTGGGAGTCACTGGGATGGACTGAGCGGCAACTGGGAGGGACTGGGGGAGTGTTGGGAGGGGCTGGAAGGGGAATGGGATGCACTGGGATGGACTGGGAGGCACTGGGAGGGAATTGGAGTGGACTGGGAGGCACTGGGAGGGAATTGGAGTGGACTGGGAGGCACTGGGATGGGTGTGGGAGGGGACTGGGGAGCACCGAGGTGCACTGGGAGGTGACTGGGATGGACTGGGAGGCACTGGGATGGGGATGGGAGGGATTGGGATGGACTGGGAGGCACTGGGAGGGCCTGGGATGAACTGGGAGGGCACTGGTTGTTACTGGGAGGCGCTGGGGGCGTCCCTGAGCGCTGCCAGTCCGTACTGGTCTATACTGGTCCCTACTGGTGCTGCCCCCAGTGCCCCCCTCCCCCCCTAGGCTGGAGCTGCCCCCTGGGCCCTGGGCGGGGGGGGCGGGGGAGGAGCTGACCGCCCGCTGTCACGTGACCGACGCCCGCCCCCCCGCCACCCTCACCCTCACCCTGGGTGAGCACTGGGAGGGACTGGGAGGGACTGGGAGGGGATTGGAGGGACTGGGAGGGGACTGGGAGGGGATTGAAGGGGACTGGCCGGGACTGGGAGACACTGGGAGGGACTGGGAGGGGAGTGGGAGGGACTGGGAGGGGATTGGGTGGCACTGGGAGGGACTGGGAGGGGAGTGGGAGGGACTGGGAGGGGATTGGAGGGGACTGGGAGGGACTGGGAGGGGACTGGGAGGGGATTGGAGGGGACTGGGAGGGACTGGGAGGGGAGTGGGAGGGACTGGGAGGGGATTGGAGGGGACTGGGAGGGTATTGGAGGGGACTGGGAGGGACTGGGAGGGGATTGGAGGGGACTGGGAGGGTATTGGAGGGGACTGGGAGGGACTGGGAGGGGATTGGAGGGGACTGGGAGGGGATTGGAAGGGACTGGGAGGGACTGGGAGGGGATTGGAGGGGACTGGGAGGGACTGGGAGGGGACTGGGAGGGAATGGGAGGGGAGTGGGAGGCACTGGGTGGTAGTGGGAGGGGAGTGGGAGGCACTGGGAGGGGATTGGGATGGACTGGGAAGGGATTGGAGGGGACTGGGAGGGACTGGGAGGTATTGGGAGGGGACTGGGAGGGACTGGGAGGGGATTGAGTGCAACTGGGAGGGTCTGGGAGGGGGCTGGGGGCAACTGGGAGGGATTCGGGCTGATTGGGAGGGACTGGGAGGGGATTGGGATGGACTGGGATGGGACTGGGAGGCACTGGGTGGTGTTGGGAAAGACTGGGAGGGGACTAGGGGCAACTGGGAGGGATTTGGGGTAACTGGGAGGGACTGGGAGAGGAGAATAGGGGATTGGGAGGGACTGGGAGGGGATTGAGGGCGACTGGGAGGCACTGGGAGGGGATTGGGGGCAACTGGGAGGGATTCAGGGTAACTGGGAGGCACTGGGTGGTATTGGGAGGACTGGGGGGACTGGGAGGGACTGGGAGGGCAGAATAGGGGGCACTGAGAGTCATTGGGAGGGGATTAAGGTTAACTGGGAGGCACTGGGAGGGGATTGGGGGGCGCTGGGTGGTACTGGGAAGGGACTGGGAGGCGCTGGGGGGGGGACTGGGAGGTACTGGGAGCAACTGGGAATGGATTGGAAGGGACTGGGATGGACTGGGCGGCACTGAGAGGGACTGGGAGGGGAGAATAGGAGCACTGGGTGGGCCTGGGAGGGCACTGGGAGGCACTGGGTGGGACTGGGATGTACTGAGTGGCACTGGGAGGGGATTGAGGGCAACTGGGAGGGGATTGAGGGCAACTGGGAGGGGATTGAGGGCAACTGGGAGGCACTGGGTGGGACTGGGATGTACTGAGTGGCACTGGGAGGGGATTGAGGGCAACTGGGAGGGGATTGAGGGCAACTGGGAGGGGATTGAGGGCAACTGGGAGGCACTGGGAGGGCACTGGGATATACTGGGATATACTGGGACATACTGGGAGGCCTTTGGGGTTGCAGGGGGGGAGGTGCTCCCCGACGTCTCCACTCGAGTCTCCGAGGGCTCGGACCCCAAACTGAGCTCCAGCGAAGCCACCGTCCGGTGAGAGCACCAGTCCCCAAACCAGTCCCAAACCAGTCAGAACCAGTCCAGAACCAGTCCGAACCAGTCCGAACCAGTCCCCGTCTCTCAGGCTGCGCGTGGGGCCCGAGGCCGACGGGCAGGAGCTCGTTTGCGCCGCCGCTAACGAGGCCGGAGCCGCCCCCTCCCCCGCCAGGGCCACCCTGCGCCTCATGGGTGAGACCAGTAGCTCCCAGTGCCCTCCCAGTGACCCCCAGTGCCCCTCCCAGTGCCTCCCAGTAGCCCCTTGTGCCATCCCAGTATCTCCCAGTACCTCCCAGTAGCCCCTAACGCCTTCCTATTATCTCCCAGTACCTCCCAGTAGCTCCCAGTGCCATCCCAGTATCTCCCAGTAGCCCCCAGTAGCCCCTAACGCCTTCCTATTATCTCCCAGTACCTCCCAGTAGCCCCCAGTGCCCCTCCCAGTGACTCCCAGTAGCCCCTAACGCCTTCCTATTATCTCCCAGTACCTCCCAGTAGCCCCCAGTGCCCACCCAGTATCTCCCAGTATCCCCCAGTAGCCCCTAACGCCTTCCTATTATCTCCCAGTACCTCCCAGTAGCCCCCAGTGCCCCTCCCAGTACCTCCCAGTAGCCCCCAGTAGCCCCTAACGCCTTCCTATTATCTCCCAGTACCTCCCAGTAGCCCCCAGTGCCCCTCCCAGTACCTCCCAGTAGCCCCCAGTAGCCCCTAACGCCTTCCTATTATCTCCCAGTACCTCCCAGTAGCCCTCAGTGCCCTCCCAGTAACTCCCAGTGACTCCCAGTGCTCCCCAATCCCCTCCCAGTCCTTCCCAGTCCCCCCCAGTGCCCTCCCAGTAACTCCCAGTGCCTCCCAGTAGTCCCCAGTGCCCTCCCAGTACCTCCCAGTATCCCCCAGTGCCCTCCTATTGCCTCCCAGTAGCCCCCAATGCCCTCCCAGTACCTCCCAGTAGCCCCTAATGCCTTCCTATTGCCTCCCAGTAGCCCCCAGTGCCCTCCCAGTAACTTCCAGTAGCCCATAGTGCACTCCCAGTGACTCCCAGTAGCCCCCAGTGCCCTCCCACTACCTCCCAGTAGCCCCCAGTGCCCTCCCAGTAACTCCCGGTATCCCCCAGTATCACCTAGTATCCTCTCAGTACTTCCCAGTGCCCTCCCAGTATCCCCCAGTGCCCTCCCAGTGTCTCCCAGTATCCCCCAGTGACTCCCAGTAGCCCCTTGTGCCCTCCCAGTATCCCCCAGTATCCCCTAGTGCACTCCCAGTGTCTCCCAGTATCCCCCAGTGACTCCCAGTAACTCCCAGTATCCCCCAGCGCCCTCCCAGTGACTCCCAGTATCTCCCAGTACTTCCCAGTGCCCTCCCAGTGTCTCCCAGTACCTCCCAGTATCCCCTAGTATGCTCCCAGTATCCCCAAGTGCCCTCCCAGTGTCTCCCAGTATCCCCCAGTGCCCTCCCAGTAACTCCCAGTACCTCCCAGTATCCCCCAGTGCCCTCCTAGTAACTCCCAGTGTTTCCCAGTATCCTCTAGTGCCCTCCCAGTGACTCCCAGTAACCCCCAGTGCCCTCCCAGTGCCTCCCAGTAACTCCCAGTGCTCCCCAACCTCCCCCAGTGCTCCCCAATCCCCTCCCAGTCCCTCCCAGTCTCCCCCAGTGCCCTCCCAGTAGCCCCTAGTGCCCTCCCACTACCTCCCAGTATCCCCCAGTGCCCTCCCAGTAACTCCCAGTATCACCTAGTGCCCTCCCAGTAGACCCAAGTGCCCTCCCAGTACCTCCCAGTGCCCTCCCAGTAGCCCCTTGTGCCCTCCCAGTATCCGCCAGTATCCCCTAGTGCACTCCCAGTGTCCCCCAGTGACTCCCAGTATCTCCCAGTATCCCCCAGCGCCCTCCTAGTGTCTCCCAGTAGCCCCTTGTGCCCTCCCAGTATCCCCCAGCGCCTTCCTAGTGTCTCCCAGTAGCCCTAATCCACTCCCAGTCCCTCCCAGTCCACCCCCCCCACCCCCCCGATGGGCACTGGGCCCCTCCCGGTCTAACCAGTTGCCTCCCAGTGGCTCCCAGTTCGCCCAGTATCGAGGGGCTGGAGTCTCCCCAGGTGCGGGTGGGGGAGACCCTGCGGCTGCTCTGCCTCGTGCGGGGGGGGAACCCCCCTCCCAGTCTGCACTGGGACAAGGTAACTGGGAGCACTGGGAGGGGCCGGGAGGGGGCGCTGGGAGAGACTGGGAGGGACTGGGAGGGACTGGGAAGGACTGGGAGGGACTGGGAGGGGCTGGGAAGGGACTGGGAGCACTGAGAGGGGGCACTGGGAGGGACTGGGAGAGCACTGGGAGGTACTGGGAGTGCTGGGATGGGATACCAGGAGGCACTGGGAGAGCACTGGGAGCACTGAGACAGGATACTGGGAGCACTGGGATGGAGCACTGGGAGGCACTGGAAAGTTCTAGGAGCACTGGGATTGGTTACCGGAAGGCACTGGGGGCACTGAGAGCACTGCGATTGGATACTGGGAGGTACTGGGAGCACTGGGAGGGACTGGGAGCACTGGGATTGGTTACTAGGAGGCACTGGGAGCACTGGGCTGGGACACCAGGAGGTACTGGGTGTACTGGGAGCACTGGGATTGGATACTGGGAGGCATTGGGAGCACTGAGAGGCACTGGGAGCACTGGGAGGCATTGGGAGCACTGGGAGGGACTCGGAGGCACTGGGAGGACTGGGAGAGGGCACTGGGAGCACTGGGAGAGCACTGGGAGGCATTGGGAGCACTGGAAGCACTGAGACGGGATACTGGGAGCACTGGGAGGCACTGGGAGCACTGGGAGCACAGGGATGGGGCATTGGGGGGCATTGGGAGACACTGGGAGACACTGGGAGGTACTGGGAGCACTGGGAGGGACTGGGAGAGCACTGGGGACACTGGGAGGGACTGGGAGCACTGGAATGGGGCACTGGGAGCACTGGGAGGTACTGGGAGCACTGGGATTGGTTACTGGAAGGCACTGGGAACACTGAGAGCATTGGGATTGGATACTGGGAGGTACTGGGAGCACTGGAATTGGTTACTGGGAGGCACTGGGAGCACTGGGATGGGACACCAGGGGGTACTGAGAGGCACTGGGAGCACTGGGCTGGTCTACCAGGAGGCACTGGGAGCACTGGGAACACTGGGCTGGGCTACCAGGAGGCACCGGGAGCACTGGGAACGCTGGGATTGGGCACCGGGCGGTACTGGGAGCTACTGGTTTGAACTGGTTTGAACTGGTTTCCCAGGACGGGACCCCCCTGGGGGTGCCCTGGGTGGGGTCGGGGCCCCAGACCAGTAGCTTACTGGTGTTACTGGTGGGGCCTGGGGACGATGGGGTGACCCTGAGGTGCAGCGTCCGCAGCCCCCGACCCCCCCCCAACCCCAGCACCAGCGTCACCCTCCGCGTCACCTGTGAGACTGGGAGCACTGGGAGGGACTGGGAGGGGAGCGGGAGGCACTGGGAAGGACTGGGAGGGGAGTGGGAGGGGAGTGGGGGCACTGGGAGAGGAGTGGGAGGCACTGGGAGGGACTGGGAGAGGATTGGGGGCACTGGGAGGGGAGTGGGGGGCACTGGGAGGGACTGGGAGAGGATTGGGGGCACTGGGAGGGGAGTGGGGGGCACTGGGAGGGACTGGGAGGGGAGTGGGGGCACTGGGAGAGGAGTGGGGGGCACTGGGAGGGACTGGGAGAGGATTGGGGGCACTGGGAGGGGAGTGGGGGGCACTGGGAGGGACTGGGAGGGGAGTGGGGGCACTGGGAGAGGAGTGGGGGGCACTGGGAAGGGATTTGTGGTAACTGGGAGGGACTGGGAGGCACTGGGAGGGGATACAAGGGGACTGGGAATGGATTGAGGGTAACAGGGAGGGACTGGGAGGGACTGGGAGGGGGTTGAGGGGCACTGGGAGGGACTGGGAAGGAATTTGGGGTAACTGGGAGGGACTGGGAGACACTGGGAGGGGATACAGGGGGACTGGGAGGCACTGGGAGGGGACTGGGGGTAGCAGGAGGGACTGGGGGGAGGTTACTGGGATGTAGTGGGATGAACTGGGATGTACTGGGAGCTACTCAGAGGGACCTGGGAGGGACTGGGCGGGGATTGAGGGTAACTGGGAGGGACTGGGCGGGGATTGAGTATAACTGGGAGGGACTGGAATAGACTGGGAGGGGATTCAAGGTAACTGGAAGGGACTGGGAGGAGATGGGGGGGGGGCACTGGTCTATACTGGTTTCTCCTGAGCCCTCTTACTGGGATCTGTGTGCCCGACTGGGTAGCTACACTGATCTCTACTGGTTCCTACTGGTTTATACTGGTTCCTATAGCTTTGTACTGCATCTTATAGCTTCATACTGGATCTTACTGCTTTATACTGGTTTCCACTGGTCTCTACTGCTTCCTACTGGTTGATACTGGTCTGTACTGGTGCAAATCGACCAGCTCTGTGTGTTCTAGGAAACGACTTGATGCTTCCTCCTAAGTCACTATTACCTCATACTGGTTCTTACTGGTTTATAGTGGTTTCCATTGGGTTGTATTGGCTCTAATGGGCTTAGACGGCTGCTGATGGGTTCGTGCTGGTTCATACTGGTTTATACTGGTGCAGACCCCCCCTCGGAGGTGCGGATCGCGGGGACGGCGTCGGTGGCGGAGAACGGCTCGGTGGTGCTGAGCTGCACCAGTGCTCCCAGTAACCCCCCAGTTCGGCTGCGCTGGTGGCTGGCGGGGAGGGAGCTGGAGGCCAGCGAGGGCGGCAGCGCCCAGGTGGGGCAACTGGGAGGCACTGGGAGGGACTGGGAGGGGATTGAGGGGGCGCTGGGAGACACTGGGAAGGACTGGGAGGCACTGGGAGGGGATTGAGGGGCACTGGGAGGCACTGGGAAGGACTGGGAGGGCACTAGGAGGGGATTGAGGGGCATTGAGAAGCACTGGGAGTGACTGGGAGGGCACTGGGAGGGGATTGAGGGGCACTGGGAGGCACTGGGAAGGACTGGGAGGGCACTAGGAAGGGATTGAGGGGCATTGGGAAGCACTGGGAGTGACTGGGAGGGCACTGGGAGTGTGGGGAGGGGGCACTGGGAGCACTGGGAGGGGACTGGGAGTGCCTCTAATCCTCTCCCAGTCCATCTCAGTCTCTCCCAGTCCATCCCAGTCCCCTCCGATCCCCTCCCAGTGACCCCAAATCCTCTCCCAGTCCATCCCAGTATCCCCCAATCCCCTCCCAGTGCCCCTAATCCCCTCCCAGTCCCCCCCAGTCCCCTCCCAGTCCATCCCAGTCTCTCCCAGTCCCCTTATTTGGGGCTCCCAGTCTTCCCAATCCATCCCAATCTCCTCCCAGTCCCTCCCAGTGACCCCGAATCCTCTCCCAGTCCCTCCCAGTAACCCCCAATCCCCTCCCAGTGCCGCCCAGTATCCACCAGTCCCCTCCCAGTCCCCCCCAATCCCTTCCCAGTCCATCCCAGTCTCTCCCACTCCCCTTATTCGGGGCTCCCAGTCTTCCCAGTACCTCCCAATCCCCTCCCAGTGCCCCCCAATCCCCTCCCAGTGCCCCCCAATCCCCTCCCAGTGCTCCCAGTCCCCTTCCCCGACCCCTCTACCTCCCCTTACCCACGTGACCTGGAGCCCGGCGACCACGTGACCAACCCCTGCCCTCACCCCCTTCCCTTTTCCTCACCACGTGCCCCCCAGGTGGAGGGGGCGGGGCCGGGGAAAATCACGTGGTCCTTCCCCTGGCCGCGCGACACGCCCCTTTCCTTACCTAGGCGGAGGGGGGGCGGGGCTGGGTCACGTGGTCGAACGTCACCCTGCGCGGGCGGCGGGAGGAGCACGGGAAGAGCCTCGAGTGCGAAGCCGAGAGCCCTTTGGGCACCCGTAGCGCCAGCCTCCCTGTCAGCGTCACCCGTGAGAATGGCAGCCGCTGGGAGGGCACTGGGAGGGACTGGGAGGGGATTGGGGGGGACTGCGAGGGGATTGGAGGGGACTGGGATGGACTGGGAGGGGATTGGGATGGACTGGGAGGCACTGGGAGGGGATCGGAGGGCACTGAGATGGACTGGGAGGGGACTGGGATGGACTGGGAAGGGGTTGGAGGGGACTGGGAGGCACTGGGAGGGGATTGGGATGGACTGGGAGGCACTGGGAGGGGATTGGGATGGACTGGGAGGCACTGGGAGGGGATTAGAAGGGACTGGGAGGGGATTGGGATGGACTGGGAGGCACTGGGAGGGGATTGGGGTGGTCTGGGAAGCACTGGGAGGGGACTGGGATGGACTGGGAAGGGGTTGGAGGGGACTGGGAAGGGACTGGGAGGCACTGGGAGGGGATTGAAGCAGACTGGGAGGCACTGGGAGGGGATTGGGATGGTCTGGGAAGCACTGGGAGGGGACTGGGAGGGGACTGGGATGGACTGGAAAGGGGTTGGAGGGGACTGGGAGGCACTGGGAGGGGATTGGGATGGACTGGGAAGGGGTTGGAGGGGATTGGGAGGGACTGGGAGGCACTGGGAGGGGATTGAAGCAGACTGGGAGGCACTGGGAGGGGATTGGAGGGCACTGGGATGGACTGGGAAGGGGTTGGAGGCGACTGGGAGGCACTGGGAGAGGATTGGGATGGACTGGGAAGGGGTTGGAGGCAACTGGGAGGCACTGGGAGGGGATTGGGATGGACTGGGAAGGGGTTGGAGGGGACTGGGAGGCACTGGGAGGGGACTGAGGAGCACTGGGAGTGGATTGGGATGGACTGGGAAGCACTGGGAGGAGATTGGTGGGGACTGGGAAGGGATTGGGGGGGACTGGGATGGACTGGGAGGGGATCCTGAGTCACTGGGATGGACTGGGAGGCACTGGGAGATGATTAGGGGCTCTGGGAGGGGACTGGGAGGGATTGGGATGGACTGGGAAGGGGTTGGAGGGGACTGGGATGGACTGGGAAGGAGTTAGAGGGGACTGGGAGGGACTGGGATGGACTGGGAAGGATTGGGAGGAGACTAGGAGTCACTGGGATGCTTTGGGAGTCACTGGTGATTACTGGGAGGCACTCGGGGAGCTACTGGGAGGCACTGGTGGTTACTGGTGCTTACTGGGAAGCACTTAGGAGGTTTACTAGGAGCTACTGGTGCTTACTGGGAGGCACTGGGGGTCACTGGGAGGGGGTTCTCCATCCACCTCCCTCCTCCCCCTGGGGTCACAGGGTGGGGGGTAATTGGGATGCATTGGCTGCTTTACTGGGTGCAAACTGGGAGCTACTGGTGCTTACTGGGAGGCACTGCGGGGGGTTAGTGGGAGCTACTGGTGCTTACTGGGAGCTACTGGGGGGGTCTCGAGCCTTTCACTGCTCATTGTGGTCACTGGGGGGGTCTCCATCCATCCCCCCCCTCCCCCTGGGGTCCTGGTGGGGGGTAATTGGGATGCATTGGCTGCTTTACTGGGTGCAAACTGGGAGCTACTGGTGCTTACTGGGAGGCACTGGGGGGGCTTACTGGGAGCTACTGGTGCTTACTGGGAGCTACTGGGGGGGTCTCGAGCCTTTCACTGCTCATTGTGGTCACTGGGGGGGTCTCCAGCGCCCCCTGCCCCCCCAGTGGGGGGTAATTGGGATGCATTGGCTGCTTTCCTGGGTGCAAACTGGGAGCTACCGGTGCTTACTGGGAGCGACTGGTCCTTACTGGGAGGGTCTCTCTCCACCCCCCCAGACCCCCCCCAGGCCCTGTGGATCGAGGGGGCCCCCCCCTCCGGCCCCCCCTTGCGTGCTGGGGGGCGGCTGCGGCTCCGCTGTCTGGCCAGGGGGGGGCACCCTCCCCCCCGCTTGGCCTGGACCAAGGTGAGGGGCTCCCAGTGCCTCCCAGTTCGTCCCAGTATAGACCAGTAACCCCCCAGTCCCCTCCCAGTGTCCCTAATCCCCTCCCAGTCCCACCCAGTGCTTCCCAGTGCCCCCCAATCCCCTCCCAGTCCCCTCCCAGTCCCTCCCAGTGCCCCCCAATCCTCTCCCAGTCCCTCCCAGTCCTTCCCAGTCACCCCCAAACCCTTCCCAGTGGCCCCTAATCGCTTTCCAGTCCCCACCCAGTGCTCTCTGAGTGGCTTCCAGCTCATCCCAGTCCCTCCCAGTGCCTCCCAGTCCCCCCCAATCCCCTCCCAGTCCTTCCCAGTTCACCCTAATCCCCATCCCAGTCCCCTCCCAGTCTCTTCCCAGTCCCTTCCCAGTCCCTTCCCAGTGCCTCCCAGTGCCCCGCAATCCTCTCCCAGTCCCTCCCAGTGCTCTCTGAGTGGCTTCCAGTTCATCCCAGTCCCTTCCCAATCTCCTCCCAGTCCCTCCCAGTGCCCCCCAATCCCTTCCCAATCCCCTCCCAGTCCCTCTCAGTGTCCCCAATCCCCTCCCAGTCCCTCCCAGTCCCCTCATTCCCCTCCCAGTGCCTCCCAGTCCCCTCCCAGTGCCTCCCAGTCCCCTCCCAGTGCTTCCCAGTGGCTCCCAGTGCCCCCCAATCCCCTCCCAGTGCCTCCCAGTCCCCTCTCAGTCCATCCCATTCCCCTCCCAGTCTCTCCCAGTGGCCCCCAACCTCCTCCCAGTCTCTCCCAGTGCTCCCCAATACCCTTCCAGTCCCTCCCAGTGCCCCTCAATCCCCTCCCAATCCCCTCCCAGTGCCCCCCAATCCCCTCCCAGTCCCTCCCAGTGCCCCTCAATCCCTTCCCAGTCCCCCTCAATCCCCTCTCAGTCCCTCCCAGTCCCTCCCAGTGCCCCCTCTCCCCCTCCAGGACGGCCGGCCGGTCCGTGATGGCCGCCAGGCCTCGTTAGTGGCCGAGGGCTCCTCGTTAACCTCCCGGGAGCTGCTGCTCACCCTGAGCCCCAGCGACAACGGAGCCTCCTACGGCTGCGAAGCCACCGGAGACCCTCGGGGGGACCCTCCCCGAGCCCTCACCCGACTCCGCGTCCTCTGTGAGTGGCTACCGGTAGCCACCAGGTGGCTACTGCTAGCCACGGAGCCACTGGGAGGCACTGGGAGCCCCTGGGAAGCACTGGGAGCCACTGGGAAGCACGAGGGGCACAGGGTTGAGGTCCTTATGGGGTCTGAG
This sequence comes from Coccyzus lansbergi, assembly GCA_033558105.1. Lineage (NCBI taxonomy): Eukaryota > Metazoa > Chordata > Aves > Cuculiformes > Coccyzidae > Coccyzus > Coccyzus lansbergi. The sequence goes on along the minus strand of JAUMJK010002166.1, from coordinate 14,633 downwards.
TGGCCTTAGGGTGAGTGGCTAGTGGCCACAGGGCTTGGTAGCCACAGGGTTGAGGTCCTTATGGAGTCCTGGTGGCCATAGGGGGTGTGGCTAGTGGCCTCAGGGCTTGGTAGCCACAGGGTTGAGGTCCTTATAGGGTCTGGGTGGCCTTAGGGTGAGTGGCTAGTGGCCTCAGGGCTTGGTAGCCACAGGGTTGAGGTCCTTATAGGGTCTGAGTGTGTTTAGGGTGAGTGGCTAGTGGCCTCAGGGCTTGGTAGCCACAGGTTGGTGGCCATGGGGTGAGTGGCTAGTGGCCACAGGGCTTGGTAGCCACATGGCCTGAGGCCCTTAGGGTGTCCTGGTGGCCTCGGTTAACCCTCGAGTGACCACAGGGGGGTGGTGGCTACTGGCTCAAGGTGGTTTGGAGGTCTTGGTAGCCACATGGAGGGTGACGGTGGCCACTTTGGCTACAGTCCCCCCGCAGTCGGTAGCCATCTCGCCCTCCCCCCGCTGGCCCCGCCCGGGGGACACCTTGGTCCTCACCTGCCTGGCCGGAGCCGCCAACCCTGCCCCCACCCTCCGGTGGCAGCGACGGGGACACCCGTGAGTGACCCACTGACCGCTGACCCACCCCCGGTGTGGCCACCAAGTCCTCCTAGGTGGCTACCCAGTCCCTTAGAGGCTTCTAGGAGCCTCTAGGTGGCCCCAGTGACCCCTTAGGTGACCCCGATGACCACTAGATGTCCCCAATGGCCTCTTAGATGACCCCAATGACCCCTTAGATGTCCCTTAGATGTCCCCATTGATCCCTTAGATGTCCCCATTGATCCCTTAGATGTCCCCAATGACCACTAGATGTCCCCAGTGACCCCTTAGATGACCCCAATGACCCCTTAGATGACCCTTAGGTGCCCCAATGACCCCTAGATGACCCCAGTGACCCCTTAGATGACCCCTCGATGTCCCCAGTGACCCCTTAGATGACCCCTCGATGTCCCCAGTGACCCCTTAGATGTCCCCAATGACCTCTTAGATGACCCTTAAATGCCCCCAATGACCCCTCGATGTCCCCATTGACCCCTTAGATGACCCAAATGACCACTAGATGTCCCCAGTAACCCCTTAGATGACCCCTAGATGTCCCCAATGATTACTAGATGTCCCCAATGACCCCTAAGATGACCCCTTAGATGACCCAAATTACCTCTTAGATGTCCCCAGTGACCCCTTAGATGACCCAAATGACCCCTTAGATGACCCTTAGATGTCCCCAATGACCCCTTAGATGTCCCCAATGATCCTTTAGATGTCCCCAATGACCCCTTAGATGACCCAAATGACCACTAGATGTCCCTAGTGACCCCTTAGATGACCCCTCGATGTCCCCAGTGACCCCTTAGGTGACCCAAGTGACCCTTTAGATATCCCCAGTGACCCCTTAGATGACCCCAATGACCACTAGATGTCCCTCGTGATCCCTTAGATGACCCCTCGATGTCCCCAATGATCCCTTATATGACCCCAAATGACCCCTTAGATGTCCCCAGTGACCCTTAAGATGACCCCAGTGACCCCTTAGATGTCCCCAATGACCACTAGATGTCCCCAATGACCCCTTAGATGACCCCTCAATGTCCCTAATGACCCTTTAGATGTCCCCAATGACCCTTTAGATGACCCTAGATGACCCCAATGACCCCCGGGGTGTCCCCAGGGTGGCCGGCGAGCCCCTCCCCCCCGTCCCCTCGGCCCACTCGGGGGTGACCGTGGGGTCCCTCCTGCGGCTGCCGGTGACCCTGGGGGACCACGGGGACCTGGTCACCTGCCAGGCCACCAGCCCCGGCCTGGGGGTGACGGTCAGCGCCCAGCACAGCCTCCTGCTGCGGCGTGAGTGCCACTGGGAGGGACTGGGAGGGGGTTGGGGGCCACTGGGAGGCACTGGGAAGGATTTGAGGGGCACTGGGAGGGGATTGGGGGGGCACTGGGAGGGACTGGGAGGAGATGGGAGGGGATTGGGAGGCACTGGGAGGGGAGTAGGAGGGACTAGGGGGCACTGGGAGGGCATTGAGGGAGACTGGGAGGGGATTGGGGGGCACTGGGAGGGACTGGGAGGGGATTGAGTGGCACTGGGAGGGACTGGGAGGGGAGTGGGAGGGATTGGGAGGGACTGGGGGGCACTGGGAGGGCATTGAGGGAGACTGGGAAGGGATTGGGGGGCACTGGGAGAGACTGGGAGGGGACTGGGAGGGATTGAGTGGGACTGGGAGACACTGGGAAGGACTGGGAGGGGATTGGGGGGGCACTGGGAGCGATTGGGAGTCACTGGGAGGGATTTGAGGGCCACTGGGAGGCACTGGGAGGGATTGGGGGTCACTGGGAGGGACTGGGAGGGATTGGAGGGGACGGGGAGGGACTGGGAGGGGACTGGGAGGGATTGGGAGGCACTGGGAGGGATTGGGGGGCACTGGGAGGGGATTGGAATGGACTGGGAGGCACTGGGAGGGGAACTGGAGGGGACTGAGTGGGACTGGGAGGGGATTGATTGGGACTGGGAGGCACTGGGAGTTACTGGTTTGGGTCTCTGGGGTCACTAGGAGTCACTGGGAGGCACTAGGGGTTACTGGGAGCTACTGGTTTGGCTCTTTTTGCTTACTGGGAACTACTGGTTTGGGTCTGGGGAGTTACTGGGAATCACTAGGGGTTACTGGGAGGCACTGGAAGTTACTGATTTCGGTCTTTGGGCTTACTGGGAGTTACTGGTTTGGATCTGGGGAGTCCTGGGGGTGGTCACTGGGGGTCACTGGAAGGCACTGGAAGGCACTGGGAGCTACTGGTTTGCCTCTATTTGCTTACTGGGAGTTACTGGTTTGGGTCTGGGGGGTTACTGGGGGTCACTAGGAGGCACTGGGGGTCACTGGGAGTTACTGGGAGCTACTGGTTTGGTTCTTTCTCTTACTGGGAGTAACTGGTTTGGACCTGGGGAATCCTGGGGGTGGTGACTGGTGGTTACTGGTGGTCATTGGGAGTCACTATGGGTCACCGGGAGTTACTGGGAGCTACTGGTTTGGCTCTTTTTGCTTACTGGGAGTTACTGGTTTGGGTCTGGGGAGTCGTGGGGGTGGTCACTGGTTGTCACTGGTGGTTACTGGGGGTTACTGGTGGTTACTGGGAGTGTCTGGGGGTCACTAGGAGGCACTGGGGGTTACTGGGAGCTACTGGTTTGGTTGTTTCTCTTACTGGGAGTTACTGGTTTGGGTCTGGGGGGTCCTGGGGGTGGTTACTGGTTGTCACTGGGGGTTACTGGGGGTTACTGGTGGTTACTGGGAGTCACTATAGGTCACTAGGAGGCACTAGGGGTTACTGGGAGCTACTGGTTTGGTTCTTTCTCTTACTGAGAGTTACTGGTTTGGGTCCGGGGGGTCCCGGGGGTGTTGTTACTGGTTCTTACTGGTGGTTACTGGTGGCAGACGCCCCCCAGTTCGAGGGGGGGGGAGGGGAGGTGGTGGTGCGGGAGCACGAGGGTCTCCAGCTGCCCCTGGGGGGGGTCAGGGCCCATCCCCCCCTTCAGAGCTGCAACTGGAGCCTGGACGGACGACCCCTCCTGCCTGGTCAGCACTGGGACAAACTGGGAGGGGATTAGGAGGGACTGGGAGGAGATTGGGAGGGACTGGGAGGGACTGGGAGGAGATTAGGAGGCACTGGGAGGCACTGGGGGGAGATTGGGTGGCACTGGGAGGGACTGGGAGGGGATTAGGAGGCACTGGGAGGGACTGGGAAGGGATAGGGAGGCACTGGAAGGTGGTTCAGGGGCACTGGGAGGCACTGGGAAGGGACTGGGAGGGGATTAGGAGACACTGGGGGTCTCTGGGAGGGGACTGGGTGGTACTGGGAGGGGACTGGGAGCACTGGGACAGACTGGGAGGGGCTAAGGGTCACTGGGAAGCACTCGGAAGGGACTGGGAAGGGATTGGGGCCACTGGGAGGGACTGGGATGGGGCTGGGCGGCACCGCAGGCTTTGCTAGTGCTTACTGGTTTGTACTGGTCCATACTGGTGCCCCACAGGTGCCTCCCCCCGGCTGCGCCTGGGCCCCGGGCCGGCTCTGGCCATCGGCAACGTGAGCCGCGGGGACGCCGGAGCCTACGCACTGAGCTGCCGCAACCCTGAAGGGGTTAATCACACCAGCATCCGCCTCACAGTGCTCTGTGAGACCCACTGGGGCCTAGAGGGACCTATAGAGACCCATAGAGCCCCCACAGAGCCCATAGGGACCCATAGAGACTGATAGAGACTCATAGGGAACCATAGAGACTCATAGAGAACCATAGAGATCCTACAGGGACCCATAGAAACTCATAGGGACCCATAGAGACTGATAAGAGACTCATAGGGAACCATAGAGACTCATAGAGAACCATAGAGATCCTACAGGGAACCATAGACTCATAGGGACCCATAGGGAACCATAGAAACTCATAGAGATTCATAGGGAGCCATAGAGACCCATAGAGACTCATCGGGAACCATAGGGACCCATAGAGACCCCATAGAGACTCATAGGGAACCATAGAGACTCATAGGGAGCCATAGAGATCCATAGAGACTCATAGGGACCCATAGAGACTCATAGGGAACCGTAGAGACTCATAGGGAGCCATAGAACCCATCAGAGAACCATAGAGACCCATTAGAGACTCATAGGGAACCATAGAGACTCATAGAGAACCATAGAGATCCTACAGGGAACCATAGACTCATAGGGACCCATAGAGACTCATAGGGACCCATAGGGAACCATAGAAACTCATAGAGATTCATAGGGAGCCATAGAGACCCATAGAGACTCATAGGGAACCATAGAGACTCATAGTGACTCATAGAGCCCATAGGGAACCATAGAAACTCATGGAGATTCATAGGGACCCATAGGGAACCATAGGGACCCATAGAGACCCCATAGAGACTCATAGGGAGCCATAGAGAACAATAGAGACTCATAGGGAACCATAGAGACTCATAGGGAGCCATAGAGATCCATAGAGACTCATAGAAAACCATAGAACCCATTAGAGAACCCTAGAGACCCATAGAGACAATAGAGAGTCATAGAGACCCCATAGAGGCCATAGGGACCCATAGAGAGCCAGTAGAGACACATAGAGACCCCATAGACCTCATAGAGACCACATAGAAACTCATAGGGACCCATAGAGGCTCCATAGAGATTCCATAGAGACTCATTGGGAGACCCCATAGACAACTATAGGGTCCCATAGAGACCCATAGGGAACCATAGAGACTCATAGGGACCCCATAGAGGCTCATAGAAAATCATAGAACCCGTGGAGACCCATAGAGACTTATAGGGAACCACAGACCCATAGAAAACCATAGAAACCATAGAGACAATAGAGAGCCATAGGGAACCATAAAGACCCATAGCGACCCAATAGAGGCTATAGGGACCCATAGGGACCCTATAGAGAGCCCATAGAGACCCATAGACCTCATAGAGATCCCATACAAACTCATAGTGACCCCATAGAGACCCATAGAGGCCATAGGGACTCATAGAGCTCATAGGGAGCCATAGGGACCCCATAGACCCTATAGGCCCCCTAAGCTCTCCCCGCTTGCCCCCCTAACCCCAGACCCGCCGTCGATTGTTTGGGCCCCCGACCCCGTGGTGGTTAACGAGGGCGGCGCCGCCGAGTTGCTGTGTCGGGTGGACGGGAACCCCCTGCCCCCCAACTGCCTGAGCTGGGGGCGCCTGGTGAGGCTCTATGGGCTCTGTGGGGGCTCTAGGGGGTGCTACGGGGGCTCTAGGGAGTCTCTATGGGCGCTATAGGGTCTCTATGTGTCCCTGTGGGGCCTCTAGGGGTCTCTGTGGGCTCTCTATGGTGTCTATGTGTCTCTATGGGGTCTCTATAGGTCTCTATGGGGTCTCTATGGGCTCTATAGGGTCTCTATGTGTCCCTGTGGGGCCTCTAGGACTCTCTATGGGGTCTGTATGGACTCTCTATGGTCTCTATGTATCTCTAAGGGCTCTCTGTGGGACTCTATGTGTCTCTATGGGGTCTCTGTAGGTCTCTGTGGGCTCTCTATGAGGTCTCTATAGGGTCTCTATGGGACTCTGAAGTCTCTATGGGGTCTCTATGGGCTCTATTGGGTCTCTGTGTGTCCCTGTGGGGCCTCTAGGGGTCTCTATGGGCTCTCTATGGTGTCTATGTGTCTCTATGGGTCTCTGTGTATCTCTGTAGGGTCTCTGTGGGGTTCTCTATGTGTCTCTATGGGCTCTCTATGGAGTCTCCATGGGCTCTCTATAGGTTTCTATGGGGTCTCTATGGGCTCTATAGGGTCCCTGTAGGGTCTCTATAGGTCTCTATGGGCTCCATTAGGTCTCTATGTGTCTCTATGGGCTCTATAGGGTCTCTATGTGTCTCTGTGGGGTCTCTATGGGCTCTATAGGGTCTCTATGGGTCCCTGTGGGGCCTCTCGGGGGCTCTATGGGGGCTCTCTGGATCTCTATGGGGTCTCTATGGGCTCAATTGGGTATCTATGTGTCTCAGTGGGGCCTCTATGGGCTCTATAGGGTCTCTATGGGTTCCTGTGGGGCCTCTAGGGGGCGCTATGGGCTCTCTATGGGTCTCTATGTGTCTCTATTTGTCTCTATGGGGTCTGTATGAGGTCATTATGGGGTCTCTATGGGCTCTATTTGGTCTATGTGTCACTATGGGCTGTATAGGGTCTCTATGGGTCCCTGTGGGGCCTCTAGGGGGCGCTATGGGGGCTCTATGGAGTCTATGGGGTCTCTATGGATCTCTATGGGCTCTCTATGGGTCTGTATGAGGTCATTATGGGGTCTCTATGGGCTCTATTGGGTCTGTATGAGGTCATTATGGGGTCTCTATGGTCTCTGTTGGTTCTCTATGAGACTATGAGGTCTCTATGGGTCTCTATAAGGTCTCTATAGGGTCTCTGTGGGTCTCTATAGGCTCTGTATAGGCTCTCTATGGGGTCTCTATGTGTCTCTATAGGGCCTCTAGGGGGCGCTATGGGGGCTCTATGGGGTCTCTATGGGCTCCCTATGGGGTCTCTATGAGGTCTGTATGAGGTCATTATGGGGTCTCTATGGGCTCTATTGGGTCTCTATGTGTCCCTTTGGGGGCTCTGTTGGGTCTCTATGTGTGTCTATGGGGTCTCTATGGGCTCTATAGGGTCTCTGTGGGTCCCTGTGGGGCCTCTAGGGGTCTCTGTGGGCTCTCTATGGTGTCTTTGTGGCTCTATAGGGTCTCTATGGGCTCTCTATGGGACTATGAGATCTCTATGGGTCTCTATAGGCTCTCTATGGGCTCTATTGGGTCTCTGTGTGTCTCTATATGGCCTCTAGGGGGCGCTATGGGGTCCCTGTGGGGTCTGTTGGGTCTCTATGAGGTCATTATGGGGTCTCTATGGGCTCTATTGGGTTTCTATGGGGGCTCTATAGGGTCCTTGTGGGACCTCTAGGGGGCGCTGTGGGGTTCTATGGAGTCTCTGTGTGCTCCCTATGGTGTCTATCGGTCTCTATGGGTTTCTATGGGGTCTCTATGTGTCCCTATGGGCTCTCTATGTGTTTCTGTGGTCTCTATGGGCTCTCTATGGGCTCTCTATGGGCTCTCTATGGGCTCTCTATGGGGTCTCTATGGGTCTCTGCCCCACAGATAGAGGCCCAGGAGGTCCCTGTCCCCGTCCCGGGGTCCCTGGTCCCCACTTGGGGGGCGGCCGTGGGGCGGCTGTGGGTCGCGGCCGCCTCGAGGGACTTGGGGGGCAGCTACGAGTGTCGGGTGGACACGGGGGTCGGCCTCCCGGCCAGGGCTGTGGTGCGACTGGTGGTGAGATGTGAGTGGCACTGGGAGGCACTGGGAGAGGATTGGAGGGGACTGGGAGAGGATTGGGAGGCACTGGGAGGGGCTAGACGAACTGGGAGGGCACTGGGAGTCACTGGGAGTCACTGGGATGGATCTGGGGAGGCACTGGGAGACACTGGGGGTTACTGGGAGGCACTAGGGGTTACTGGGATGGCACTGGGTGTCCCTGGGATGCATCTTTGGAGTCACTGGGAGGCACTGGGAGTCACTAAGATGGATCTTTGGAGTCACTGGGAGGCACTGGGAGTCACTAAGATGGATCTTTGGAGTCACTGGGAGGCACTGGGAGTCACTAAGATGGATCTTTGGAGGCACTGGGGGTTACTGGGAGACACTGGGAGGCACTAGGTGGTCACTGGGGGTTACTGGGAGGCACTAGGATGGAGCTCTTGGCTTACTGGGAGGGACTGGGAGGGCCCTGGGGGTTACTGGGAGGCACTGGGGGTTACTGGACTGGGTCTGTGGAGTCACTGGGAGGCACTGGGGGTTACTGGGAGTCACTGGGATGGATATGGGGGTTACTGGGGGTTACTGGGAGGCACTAGGGGTTACTGGGATGCACTGGGGGTTACTGGGTTGGGTCTATGGAGTCACTGGGGGTTACTGGGAGTCGCTGGGATGGGTCTAAGGAGCACTGGGAGGCACTGGGAGTTACTGGGATGAATCTGTGGAGTCACTGGGGGTTACTGGGAGGCACTGGGAGTTACTGGGTAGTCACTGGGGTCACTGGGATGGACCTGGGGAGTCACTGGAGGTTACTGGGAGGCACTGGGAGTTACTGGGCTGGGTCTGTGGAGTCATTGGGAGGCACTGGGGGTTACTGGGAGGCACTGTGGGCTACTGGGATTGGTGTGTGGAGTCCCTGGGGGTTACTGGGAGGGCACTGGAAGGCCCTGGGGGCTACTGGGGGGCACTAGGGGTTACTGGGCTGGGTCTGTGGACGCACTGGGGTTTACTGGGGGGCACTGGGCACAACTGGTTTGGGTCTCTGGGGTTACTGGGAGACACTAGGGGTCACTGGGAGGCACTGGGGGTCACTGGGCGCTACTGGTTTGGCTCTTTTTGCTTACTGGGAGTTACTGGTTTGGGTCTGGGGGGTCCCGGGGGGGGTCACCGGTGGGGTGACTGGTGCTTACTGGGAGGCACTGGTGCACAGACCCCCCCGAGGTGGTGCTGGGCCCCTCCCCTGCGCTGGTGGCCCCTGGGGGGGAGTCGGTGCGGCTGCTCTGCCGGGGGAGGGGCGTCCCCCCCCCCCAGCTCTCCTGGAGGCTCCGAGGGAGACCCCTCACCCCCCAGCTCGGCAGGTGAGCGACTGGGAGGCACTGGGAGGGACTGGGAGGGGAGTGGGGGTCACTGAGAGGGGATTGGGAGGGACTGGGAGGGGATTGGAGAGCATTGGGAGGCACTGGGAGGGGATTGGGAGGTACTGGGAAGGGATTGGGGGGGACTGGGAGGGGAGTGGGAGGCACTGGGAGGGGAGTGGGAGGCATTGGGAGGGACTGGGAGGGGAGTGGGGGGAACTGGGAGGCTCTGGGAGGGCAGTGGGAGGCACTGGGAGGGATTGGGAGGCACTGGGAAGGGACTGAGAGGGACTGAGAGGCACTGGGAGGGGAGTGGGAGGCACTGGAAGGGACTGGGAGGAATTGGGAGGGGATTGGGGGAAACTGGGAGGGACTGGGAAGGGATTGGGGGAACTGGGAGGGGATTGGGAGGCACTGGGAAGGGACTGGGAGGCACTGGGAGGGGATTGGGAGGCACTGGGAAGGGATTGGGAGTCATTGGGAGGGACTGGGATGGACTGGGAGGGGATTGGGGTGAACTGGGAGGCAGTGGGAGGGGAGTGGGGGGGACTGGGAGGGGATTGGGGAGCATTGGGAGGGACTGGGAAGGGATTGGGGGGAACTGGGAGGGATTGGGAGGGACTGGGATGGACTGGAAGGGGATCGGGGAGCATTGGGAGGGACTGGGAGGGGACTGGGAGGGACTGGGTTGGACTGGAGGTGAGTGGGAGGCACTGGAAGGGACTGTGAGGGGAGTGGGAACCACTGGGAGGAACTGGGATGGACTGGGATGGGTTGGGGAGCATTGGGAGGGACTGGGAGGGGAGTGGGAGCCACTGGGAGGGACTGGGAAGGGATTGGGAAGGACTGGGATGCACTGGGAGGGGAGTGGGGGGCACTGGGAGGGACTGGGAAGGATTGGGAGGCACTGGGAGGGACCAGAACCCAACCCAACCCAACTGGGTTGAGCAAACTGGTAGGAACTGGGAGCGACTGGGGCTGAGTGGGAGCTACTGGGATGAACTGGAGCCAGTCAGAGCCAACTGGAGCCAAATGGGAGCAACTGGGAGCTACTGGGATCAACACCTGGGGCTAACTGGGAGCTACTGGGTTGAACTGGGGTCAACCAAAGCCAACTGGGATGAACTGGGATGAACACCTGGGGCCTACTGGGAGCAACTGGGATGACCTGGGGTCGACCAAAGCCAACTGGGATGAACTGGGGATGAACACCTGGGGCCTACTGGGAGCAACTGGGAGTCAACCAGCCCCCAGTTCCCCCTCCAGCCCCTTTCCCAGTTCCTCCCAGTCCCCAAACTGGTTCCAACCCTAGATTCCAGTTCCACCAGTCCGCGGAGGGGCCCTGGACCAGTTCCACCCTGACGGTCTCCAACCTCACCCTGGACCGAGCTCGTCTGCGCCACCAGTTGCGCTACTGGGACCAGTTTGGGGGCCGCCCCCGGCACCAGTACCGCAACTGGGACCAGTGGGAGCAGTGGGACTGGGAGGAGACGCGGAACCGGAGTCTCGGGACCTTCCAGTGCGTCGCCAGCAACTCCCTGGGGACGGCCCAGAGGGGACTCCAGCTCCGGCTTGCTGGTGGGACTGGGAGGCACTGGGAGGGACTGGGAGGCACTGGGAGGGGATTGGGAGCCACTGGGTGGGGATTGGGAGGGACTGGGAGGGGATTGGGAGGCACTGGGAGTGGATTGAAGAGGGACTGGGAGGGATTAGGAGGGACTGGGATGGACTAGGCAGGACTGGAAAGGGACTGGGAGGCACTGGGGGTTACTGGGCTGGGTCTGTGTGGTCACTGGGGGTTACTGGGAAGGGTCTCTGGGGTTACTGGGAGGCACTGGGGGTTACTGGGGTGGTTCTATGGAGTCACTGGGGGTTACTGAGATGGATCTGTAGTGTCACTGGGAGGCACTGGGGTCAGTGGGAGGCACTGGGAGGGATTCGGAGGGAACTGGGATGGACTGGGAGGAGATTGGGAGGCACTGGGAGGGGCTAGAGGGAACTGGGAGGGCACTGGGGGTTACTGGGAAGGGTCTGTAGCATCACTGGGGGTGACTGGGAGGCACCGGGGGTTACTGGGCTGGGTCTGAGGCACCACTGGGAGGCACCGGGGGTTACTGGGATGAATCTGTGGAGTCACTGGGGTGACTGGGAGGCACTGGGAGCTACTGGTTTGGGTCTCAAGGCTTACTGGGAGGCACTGGGGGTTACTGGGAGGCACTGGGAGCTACTGGGAAGGGTCTTTTTGGGCACTGGGAGGCACTGGGAGCTACTGGGAAGGGTCTCTGGGGTTACTGGGAGGCACTGGGAGTTACTGGGATGGGTCTATGGAGTCACTGGGGGTTACTGGGAAGGGTCTGTAGCATCACTGGGGGTGACTGGGAGGCACTAGGGGTTACTGGGATGAATCTCTGGAGTCACTGGGGTGACTGGGAGGCACTGGGAGCTACTGGTTTGGGTCTTTTTGGTTACTGGGAGGCACTGGGAGCTACTGGTTTGGGTCTCAAGGGTTACTGGGAGGCACTGGGGGTTACTGGGAGGCACTGGGAGCTACTGGTTTGGGTCTTTTTGGTTACTGGGAGGCACTGGGAGCTACTGGTTTGGGTCTCAAGGGTTACTGGGAGGCACTGGGGGTGACTGGGAGGCACTGGGAGCTACTGGTTTGGGTCTTTTTGGTTACTGGGAGGCACTGGGAGCTACTGGTTTGGGTCTCAAGGGTTACTGGGAGGCACTGGGAGCTACTGGTTTGGGTCTTTTTGGGCACTGGGAGGCACTGGGGGTGACTGGGAGGCACTGGGGGCTACTGGTTTGGGTCTTTTTGGGCACTGGGAGGCACTGGGAGCTACTGGTTTGGGTCTCAAGGGTTACTGAGAGGCACTGGGGGTGACTGGGAGGCACTGGGAGCTACAGGTTTGGGTCTTTTTGGGCACTGGGAGGCACTGGGAGCTACTGGTTTGGGTCTCAAGGGTTACTGAGAGGCACTGGGGGTGACTGGGAGGCACTGGGAGCTACAGGTTTGGGTCTTTTTGGTTACTGGGAGGCACTGGGAGCTACTGATTTGGGTCTTTTTGGGCACTGGGAGGCACTGGGGGTGACTGGGAGGCACTGGGAGCTACAGGTTTGGGTCTTTTTGGTTACTGGGAGACACTGGGAGCTACTGGTTTGGGTCTCAAGGGTTACTGGGAGGCACTGGGGGTGACTGGGAGGCACTGGGAGCTACTGGTTTGGGTCTCAAGGATTACTGGGAGGCACTGGGGGTGACTGGGAGGCACTGGGAGCTACTGGTTTGGGTCTTTTTGGTTACTGGGAGACACTGGGAGCTACTGGTTTGGGTCTCAAGGGTTACTGGGAGGCACTGGGGGTGACTGGGAGGCACTGGGAGCTACAGGTTTGGGTCTTTTTGGTTACTGGGAGACACTGGGAGCTACTGGTTTGGGTCTTTTTGGTTACTGGGAGGCACTGGGGGTGACTGGGAGGCACTGGGGGCTACTGGTTTGGGTCTTTTTGGTTACTGGGAGGCAGTGGGAGCTACTGGTTTGGGTCTCAAGGGTTACTGGGAGGCACTGGGGGTGACTGGGGACTACTGGGATGGGTCTGTGGAGGCACTGGGACACGCTGGGCTGTACTGGGACCCCCTCCCCTCCCCTCCCCCAGACCCCCCCGACCCCCCCGAGGAGCTGCGTGTGGTGAGCGTCACCCCCACCTCCCTGAGCCTGAGCTGGAGCCCTGGCTTCGACGGGGGCTTCCCCCAGAGCTTCCTGGTCAGGTGACCTGGTGGAGGACGGGGGGGGGGGGGAGGGGGGGGGGGTTAGGACACCCCAAAAACCTCCGACAAGACCCAAAACCTTGCGTTTTAACCCCCCAAAAAAATCCTCCGCTTCCGGTCGCGCTTCCGGGTTTCGAGGCCTGACTTCCGCTCGATCCTCTCCGCAGTGTTCGCGGAGCCGGAGCTCCGCCCCCCCTGGTGGCCCCTGGCCCCGCCCTCACCTTAGGGGGTTTGCTGCCGGCCACGCCTTATGACGTCACCGTGCGCGCCCGCAACGCGCGCGGGGGAGAGCGCCGCTTCCGCCCTTCGCGTCGAGACTTCCGGTGAGGGCCGGAAGTGGGTGTTTAAAACGCGGAAGTGAAGCGTTTTTTTAAAAAAAAATAATGTTTTCTCCCAAATCAACTCAGAGCTGCCCAAGGAGGCGGAGCCAGCAGGGGAGGGGGCGTGGCCACAGCCGCCCCCAGCGGGTGAGAGGACTGGGAGGGGACTGGGAGGGACTGGGATGGACTGGGAGTCACTGGGAGGGCAGTGGGAGGGGCTGGGAGGGCAGTGGGAGGGACTGGGAGGGGACTGGGAGGGACTGGGATGGACTGGGAGGGGCTGGGAGGGCAGTGGGAGGGACTGGGAGGGGATTGGAGGGGACTGGGAGGAACTGGGATGGAGTGGGAGAGACTGGGAGAGGATTAGAGGGGATTGGGGGTTACTGGGAGGCACTGGGAGGGCAGTGGGAGGGGGGTGGGAGGGACTGGGAGGGGATTGGAGGGGACTGGGAAGGGATTGGGAGTCACTGGGATGGACTGGGAGGGGACTGGGAGGGGATTGGGGGTCACTGGGAGGACTGGGATGGACTGGGATGCACTGGAAGGGGACTAGGATGGACTGGGAGGCACTGGGAGGGGACTGGGGGGGACAGGGAGGGACTGGGACTCACTGGGAGGGGACTGGGAGGAGGTTGGAGGGGACTGGGAGGCACTGGGGAGAGATTGGAGGGGACTGGGATGTCCTGGGAGGGACTGAGAAGCACTGGGAGGTACTGGGTTGGACTGGGAGAGAACTGGAGTGTACTGGGAGGCACTGGGATGGACTGGAGATCACTTGGAGGGGATTGGGGGTCACTGGGAGGGACTGGATGGCGGTTAAGGGGCACTGGGAGGGGACTGGGAGGGGAGTGGAGGTTCTTGGGGGTCACTGGGAGGCACTGGGATGTACTGGGAGGGACCTGGGGTCACTTGGAGGGGATTGGGAGGCACTGGGAGGGGAGTGGGGGTCACTGGGAGGGATTGGGTTGTACTGGGAGGGACCGGGGGTCACTTGGGGGGGATTGGGAGGCACTGGGAGGGGAGTGGGGGTCACTGGGAGGGATTGGGTTGTACTGGGAGGGACCGGGGGTCACGTGGGGGGGATTGGGAGGCACTGGGAGGGGATTGGGGGTCACTGGGAGGCACTGGGAGGGACTGGGATGGGGCTGGGAGGGGAGTGGGGGTGACTGGGAGGTTACTGGCCGTACTGGGAGTGACTGGGGGCTCCCTCCTCTCTCTCCCCGCAGCTCCCGAGCCCCTCCCGGCCCTGTCGGGGGGGCTGGTGGCCCTGGGGGGGCTCCTGGTAGCCACAGCCCTGCTGGGGGGGGGAGGGGCCCTGTGGTGCTGGCTCCGCCCCCGAGGAGGGGGGGGAGGGGGGGACCCCC
>JAUMJK010002165.1:0-43811 GCA_033558105.1 Coccyzus lansbergi | reverse complement strand
CCCCCATCCCCTCCCCCCCCAAAGACTTCCCCCCAGCCCATCCCACTCCCCCCAACTCACCCTCAGCCTCCTCCACCAGTATCACCAGTATGACCAGTATGACCAGTAAGAGCCCTGGGGGGGCCCCCCCGCGCCCCCATCCCGGCACTGGGGGACACCAAGGCGAGGGAGGGGGGGGGATGGGGGGGGGGGGGAGGGGGCGACACCCCCAAAAAAAAAAAAAAAAAAAAGTTTGGGGAGGGGGAGGGGGAGGGGAGGGGGAGGGGGGGAGAAAAGTTTGTGCTGGAAAAGAAGCGACCGCGCCCGAAGGGGGAGGGGGCTAGGGGAGGCCACGCCCACTGGGGGGGATTGGCCACGCCCCCTAGATGGGATTAACCCAACCCGCTTATGGGGGATTAACTGGGAGGAGTGGGAAGAGGAATAGGGGGGAACTGGGAGGAGTGGGAGGAGGGAGGGGGGAAACTGGGAGGAGTGGGAGAAGGTGACTGGGAGGAGTGGGAGGAGGGAGGGGGGGAAACTGGGAGGACTGGGAAGAGGAATGGGGGGAACTGGGAGGAGTGGGAGAAGGTGACTGGGAGGAGTGGGAGGAGGGAGGGGGAACTGGGAGGACTGGGAAGAGGAATGGGGGGAACTGGGAGGAGTGGGAGAAGGTGACTGGGAGGACTGGGAAGAGGAATGGGGGGAACTGGGAGGAGTGGGAGGAGGGAGGGGGAACTGGGAGGACTGGGAAGAGGAATGGGGGGAACTGGGAGGAGTGGGAGGACTTGGAGGGGGTAACTGGGAAGAGTGGGGAAGACAGGGAGGAGGGAACTGGGAGAACTGGGACTGGGGGGGGCAACTGGGAGGACTGGGAAAAGGAATGGGGGGAACTGGGAGGACTGGGAGAAGGTGACTGGGAGGACTGGGAAGAGGAATGGGGGGAACTGGGAGGACTGAGAAAAGGAATGGGAGGAACTGGGAGGAGTGGGAGAAGGTGACTGGGAGGACTGGGAAGAGGAATGAGGGGAACTGGGAGGACTGAGAAAAGGAATGGGAATGGAGGACTGGGAGGAGTGGGAGGAGGTGACTGGGAGGACTGGGAAGAGGGAGGGGGGAACTGGGAGGACTGGGAAGAGGAATGGGGGAAACTGGGAGGACTGGGAAAAGGAATGGGGGGAACTGGGAGGACTGGGAGAAGGTGACTGGGAGGACTGGGAAGAGGAATGGGGGGAACTGGGAGGACTGAGAAAAGGAATGGGGGGAACTGGGAGGACTGGGAGAAGGTGACTGGGAGGACTGGGAAGAGGAATGGGGGGAACTGGGAGGACTGAGAAAAGGAATGGGAGGAACTGGGAGGAGTGGGAGGAGGTGACTGGGAGGACTGGGAAGAGGGAGGGGGGAACTGGGAGGACTGGGAAGAGGAATGGGGGGAACTGGGAGGACTGGGAAGAGGAATGGGGGGAACTGGGAGGACTGGGAGGAGTGGGAGGAGGGAGGGGGGAAACTGGGAGGACTGGGAAGAGGAATGGGGGGAACTGGGAGGACTGGGAGGAGTGGGAGGAGGGAGGGGGAAACTGGGAGGACTGAGAAGAGGAATGGGGGGAACTGGGAGGACTGGGAGGAGGTGACTGGGAGGACTGGGAAGAGGAATGGGGGGAACTGGGAGGACTGGGAGGAGGGAGGGGGGTAAATGGGAGGACTGGGAAGAGGCATGGGGGGAACTGGGAGGACTGGGAGAAGGTGACTGGGAGGACTGGGAAGAGGGAGGGGGGAACTGGGAGGACTGGGAAAAGGAATGGGGGGAACTGGGAGGAGTGGGAGAAGGTGACTGGGAGGACTGGGAAGAGGGAGGGGGGAACTGGGAGGGCTGGGAAGAGGAATGGGGGGAACTGGGAGGAGTGGGAGGAGGGAGGGGGGGAACTGGGAGGACTGGGAAGAGGGAGGGGGGAACTGGGAGGAGTGGGAGGAGGGAGGGGGAACTGGGAGGACTGGGAAGAGGAATGGGGGGAACTGGGAGGACTGGGAGGAGGGAGGGGGGTAAATGGGAGGACTGGGAAGAGGAATGGGGGGAACTGGGAGGACTGAGAAAAGGAATGGGAGGAACTGGGAGGAGTGGGAGAAGGTGACTGGGAGGACTGGGAAGAGGGAGGGGGGAACTGGGAGGACTGGGAGGAGGGGGGGCAACTGGGAGGACTGGGAAAAGGACTGGGGGAACTGGGAGGACTGGGAGGAGGTGACTGGGAGGACTGGGAAGAGGGAGGGGGGAACTGGGAGGACTGGGAAAAGGTGACTGGGAGGACTGGGAAGAGGGAGGGGGGGAACTGGGAGGAGTGGGAGAAGGTGACTGGGAGAACTGGGAAGAGGGAGGGGGGAACTGGGAGGACTGAGAAAAGGAATGGGAGGAACTGGGAGGAGTGGGAGAAGGTGACTGGGAGAACTGGGAAGAGGGAGGGGGGAACTGGGAGGAGTGGGAGGAGGGAGGGGGAACTGGGAGGACTGGGAAGAGGAATGGGGGGAACTGGGAGGACTGGGAAAAGGAATGGGGGGAACTGGGAGGACTGAGAAAAGGACTGGGGCGAACTGGGAGGAGTGGGAGAACTTGGAGGGGGTAACTGGGAAGAGTGGGAGGACAGGGAGGAGGGAACTGGGAGAACTGGGACGGGGGAGGCAACTGGGAGGACTGGGAAAAGGACTGGGGGGAACTGGGAGGACTGGGAGAAGGTGACTGGGAGGACTGGGAAGAGGAATGGGGGGAACTGGGAGGACTGAGAAAAGGAATGGGAGGAACTGGGAGGAGTGGGAGAAGGTGACTGGGAGAACTGGGAAGAGGGAGGGGGGAACTGGGAAGAGTGGGAGGAGGCGACTGGGAGGACTGGGAAGAGGACTGGGGGGAACTGGGAGGAGTTGGGGGGAGAACTGGGGAGGGATGGACTAGGGGGGACCCCAAACTGGGAGTGCGAGAGTCCCAACTGGGATCAAGGGGCCCCTCCCAGTGCTCCCAGTCCCCACCCAGTGTCACCAGTCCCCACCCAGTCCCCTCCCAGTGCTCCCAGTGCCAACCCCACTCCTCCCAGACCCCACCCAGTGCTCCCAGTCTCCTCTCAATCCCCTCCCAGTGCTCCCAGTCTCCTCTCAATCCCCTCCCAGTGCTCCCAGTCTCCTCTCAATCCCCACCCAGTGCTCCCAGTCTCCTCTCAATCCCCTCCCAGTGCTCCCAGTCTCCTCTCAATCCCCTCCCAGTGCTCCCAGTCCCCTCTCAATCCCCTCCCAGTGCTCCCAGTCTCCTCTCAATCCCCTCCCAGTGCTCCCAGTCTCCTCTCAATCCCCTCCCAGTGCTCCCAGTCTCCTCTCAATCCCCTCCCAGTGCTCCCAGTCTCCTCTCAATCCCCTCCCAGTGCTCCCAGTCTCCTCTCAATCCCCTCCCAGTGCTCCCAGTCCCCTCTCAATCCCCTCCCAGTGCTCCCAGTCTCCATTCAATCCCCTCCCAGTGCTCCCAGTCCCCTCTCAATCCCCTCCCAGTGCTCCCAGTCTCCTCTCAATCCCCTCCCAGTGCTCCCAGTCCCCTCTCAATCCCCTCCCAGTGCTCCCAGTCCCCTCTCAATCCCCTCCCAGTGCTCCCAGTCTCCTCTCAATCCCCTCCCAGTGCTCCCAGTCTCCTCTCAATCCCCTCCCAGTGCTCCCAGTCTCCTCTCAATCCCCTCCCAGTGCTCCCAGTCCCCTCTCAATCCCCACCCAGTGCTCCCAGTCTCCTCTCAATCCCCTCCCAGTGCTCCCAGTCCCCTCTCAATCCCCACCCAGTGCTCCCAGTCTCCTCTCAATCCCCTCCCAGTGCTCCCAGTCCCCTCTCAATCCCCTCCCAGTGCTCCCAGTCTCCTCTCAATCCCCTCCCAGTGCTCCCAGTCTCCTCTCAATCCCCTCCCAGTGCTCCCAGTCCCCTCTCAATCCCCTCCCAGTGCTCCCAGTCCCCTCTCAATCCCCTCCCAGTGCTCCCAGTCTCCTCTCAATCCCCTCCCAGTGCTCCCAGTCCCCTCTCAATCCCCTCCCAGTGCTCCCAGTCTCCTCTCAATCCCCTCCCAGTGCTCCCAGTCCCCTCTCAATCCCCTCCCAGTCTCCTCTCAATCCCCTCCCAGTGCTCCCAGTCCCCTCTCAATCCCCACCCAGTGCTCCCAGTCCCCTCTCAATCCCCTCCCAGTGCTCCCAGTCCCCTCTCAATCCCCTCCCAGTGCTCCCAGTCCCAATCCCAGTGCTAAAGGCATCGAGTGGGTTTTGGAGCTGGAGCTGCTGGAGGGGTTGGAGGTTCTCCAGAGGGATCGGAGCTGCTTGGATCCATGAGCTGAGAGCAACGGGATGAGGGTCAACCAGGAACTTGGGGCCAAACAGCCCTCGGAGCAGCTCCAGGGGAGGAGAAGAGCAGCTGGAGAGGTCCCTGGAGGAGGAGGAGGAGCTGGAGGGGTTGGTGGAAGAGGAGCCATCTTGGCCTGGACTCTGGGGAGACCCAACCTGGACTCCTGGGGTCAGGGCTGGGCCCCAAGGAGAAGATGATGGAGGTCGTGGAGGCTCCGGAGAAGAGAGCGGAGCTGGGGAAGGGGCTGGAGAAGCAGCCTGAGGGCCCTGGGGGGGTTTCTCCTGGAGAAGAGGAGGCTGAGGGGAGACCTCCTTGCTCTCTGCAGCTCCCTGAGAGGAGCTGGGGGAGAGGAGGGAGCTCTGGGCTCTTCTCCCAAGGGTCGGAATGAGGTGGAACCACCTCCAGCTCCTCCAGGGGAGGCTCAGGCTGAATATTAGGAATAAATTCTTCACGGAAAGTGTCACTGGAAGAGGGAGGGGGTTGAGCCCCCAACCCTGGAGGGTTTAAGGGTTGAGTGGATGAGGTGCTGAGGGACACAGGTCGGTGATTGATGGGGACGGGTTGGACTCCCATGATCCTCCGGGTCTCTTCCAACCTGGTGACTCCAGGATTCTCTCTGAGATCCTTCTCCCCTCATCCCTTGTCCTCTGGTCTCTCATCCCTGTCCCTTTGTCCCTCATCCTCATCCCCTGGTCCCCTCATCCCTGTCCCCAATCCCCTCATCCCTGTCCCTTTGTCCCTCATCCTCATCCCCTGGTCCCCTCATCCCTGTCCCCATCCCATCAATACTGTCCCCAACCCCTCAATATTATCCACAGTCCCCTCATCCCTGTCCCCATCCCCTGGGCTCTGTCCCCCATCTCCTCCTCCTTGTCCCTTTGTCCCTCATCCCTGTCCCCATCTCCTCATCTCTGTCCCCATCCCCTCATCCCCATGTCCCCTCATCCCCTGGTCCTTCATCCCTGTCCCCATCCCCTCATCCCCATCTCCTCATCCCTGTCCCCATGTTCCCTCAACCCTGTTCCCATCTCCTCATCCCCATCTCCTCATCCCCTCATCCCCATGTCCCCTCATCCCTGTCCCCATCCCCTCATCCCCATCTCCTCATCCCTGTCCCCATGTTCCCTCAACCCTGTTCCCATCTCCTCATCCCTGTCCCCATCCCCTCATCCCCATGTCCCCTCATCCCCATGTCCCCTCATCCCTGTTCCCCATCCCCTCATCCCCATCCCCTCATCCCCATGTCCCCTCATCCCCATGTCCCCTCATCCCTGTCCCCATCTCCTCATCCCTGTTCCCCATGTCCCCTCATCCCCATGACCCCTCATCTCTGTCCCCATCCCCTCATCCCCACGTCCCCTCATCCCTGTTCCCATCCCCTCATCCCCATGTCCCCTCATCCCTGTTCCCCATGTCCCCTCATCCCCATGTCCCCTCATCTCTGTCCCCATGTCCCCTCATCCCCATGTCCCCTCATCCCCATGTCCCTCATCCCCATGTCCCCTCATCCCCTGGTCCTTCATCCCTGTTCCCCATGTCCCCTCATCCCCATGTCCCCTCATCCCCATGTTCCCTCATCCCCATCCCCATCCCCTCATCCCCATGTCCCCTCATCCCCTGGTCTCCAATCCCCTCACCTCTGTCCTCTGGTCCCTGTCCCCAACCCCCTCATCACTGTCCCCTCATCCTCATCCTCATCAGGAAGGAACCATCTTTATTGTGCTGGCTTGGGGGGGGGTCAGGAAGAGTGGGGGTGTCTTTAGGGGTCCGTCCCCCCCCCAAAAAAAAACCCCCTATTTCCCGGCGATGAGAGGATTGCGGAGGACGACGATGACCGAGTCTCCCCTCAGGAACATCTTGGAGATGTAACGATCCTTGTTGACCGGTTTGGACTTCTTCTTCCCTTTCCCGCTCTTGGGAACCTCCGTCCACATCTCCTTCACGTTCTCCAGGACCATGTTGCAGTGTCTGGGGAGGAGGACAGGCAGAGCTCGGGGGTCCCCAGTGTCACCCCCTGTGGGTCCCCAACATCCCCTCAGGTCACCTCAGAGCTCCCTGTGGTCACAGGGGGTCCCCTCGAGGTCTCCCAGCAGCCCCTTGGGGTCCCCCCGACGTCCCCTTGAGCCCCCTCAGGGGTCCCCACAGCCCCCACTGTCCCCTTAAAGTCCCCTCAGGGGTCCCCACAGCCCCCACTGTCCCCACACAGTCCCCATTGTCCCCTCAAAGTCCCCTCAGGGCTCCCCACATCCCCCAGTGTCCCCCCCGTAGTCATAGGGGTCCCCCTAGTGTCCCCTCAAGGTCTCCCAGCAGCCCCTTGGGGTCCCCCCAACGTCCCCTTGAGCCCTCTCAGAGGTCCCCACAGCCCCCACTGTCCCCTTAAAGTCCCCTCAGGGGTCCCCACATCCCCCACTGTCCCCCCCATAGTCACAGGGGTCCCCCTACTGTCCCCTCAAGGTCTCCCAGCAGCCCCTTGGGGTCCCCCCGACGTCCCCTTGAGCCCCCTCAGGGGTCCCCCCAGCCCCCACTGTCCCCACACAGTCCCCATTGTCCCCTCAAAGTCCCCTCAGGGCTCCCCACAGCCCCCAGTGTCCCCCCTGTGGTCACAGGGGGTCCCCTACTGTCCCCTCAAGGTCCCCCAGCAGCCCCTTGGGGTCACCCCGACGTCCCCTTGAGCCCCCTCAGGGGTCCCCACAGCCCCCACTGTCCCCTTAAAGTCCCCTCAGGGGTCTCCACGGCCCCCAGTGTCCCCCCCATAGTCACAGGGGTCCCCCTAGTGTCCCCTCAAGGTCTCCCAGCAGCCCCTTGGGGTCCCCCCAACATCCCCATGAGTCACCTCAGGGCTCCCTAGAGCCCCCACTGTCCCCATTGTCCCCTTAAAGTCCCCTCAGGGGTCTCCAAAGCCCCCAGTGCCCCCCAGGGTCCCCCCAGGGTTTCCCCACGACCCCCAATGTCCCTCAGATTCAGCTCTTGGGTGATCCCAGTGTCCCCTCGCAGCCCTCAATGTCCCCTCGGGCCACCCTAGGGTCCCCCCAACGTCCCCTCAGGGCTCCCCCATGGCCCCCGGTGTCTTCCCCGTGGTCACGATGGGGACACCGTGGTGGGGACAGGCTGAGGGACACCTTGGGGACACCACAAGGACGTTTGTGGGACACGATGGGGACACCAGGAGAGACGTGGTGGGGACTCCATGGTGGGGACAGGCTGAGGGACACCTTGGGGACACTTGGGGACACCACAAGAGACGCCGAGGGACACCTTGGGGACATGATGGTGGAGTCAGGCCGAGGGACACCTTGGGGACACCACAGGGATGTTTGGGGACACGATGGGGACACCAGGAGAGACGTGGTGGGGGCTCCATGGTGGGGACAGGCTGAGAGACACCTTGGGGACACCATGAGGATGCCTGGGGACACTTTGGGGACACGATGGAGATGCCACAAGAGATGTGGTGGGGGCTCCATGGTGGGGACAGGCTGAGGGACACCTTGGGGACACCACGAGGACGTTTGTGGGACACGATGGGGACACCAGGAGAGACGTGGTGGGGACTCCATGGTGGGGACAGGCTGAGAGACACCTTGGGGACACCACGGGGACACCTGGGGACACCACAAGAGACGCCGAGGGACACCTTGGGGACATGATGGTGGAGACAGGCCGAGGGACACCTTGGGGACACCACAAGGATGTTTGGGGACACGATGGGGACACCAGGAGAGACGTGGTGGGGACTCCATGGTGGGGACAGGCTGAGAGACACCTTGGGGACACTTGGGGACACCACAAGAGATGCTGAGGAACACCTTGGGGACATGATGGTGGAGTCAGGCCGAGGGACACCTTGGGGACACCACGAGGGGCACCATGGAACTCGCTGGGGACACCACGGGAGACGTGGTGGTGGGGACAGGCCGAGGGCCAGCGCGAGGCCACTTGTCACCTGTCGAAGGCCTTGACGCGTCCCAGCAGCTTCTTGTTGTTGCGGCAGTTGATGAGGACTTGGGTGTTGTTCTTGACCGACTGGGTGAGCACCGAGAGGGGCCCCGTGTTGAACTCCTCCTCCTCGCGCTTCTGCAGCTCCTCGGGCGTCATCTCGCTCTTGGGCTTGTTCAGGAGGCTCCTGGGGACAGGGGGGGGGGGGGGGGACAGAGGGGAGGGGGACGTCAGGGTGGGGACAGCAGGGGTAGAGGCAGCGGGATGAGGATATCGGGGATGGAGATATCGGGGATGGAGATATTGGGGATGGAGATATTGGGGATGGAGATATTGGGGATGGAGATATTGGGGATGGAGATATTGGAGATGGAGATATTGGGGATGGAGATATTGGAGATGGAGATATTGGAGATGGAGATATTGGAGATGGAGATATTGGGGATGGAGATGATGAGGACAGCAGGGATGGGGACATTGGGAATGATGGGGACAATGAGGATGGGGACATTGGAGATGGAGATATTGGGGATGGGAACATCATCAGGATGGGGACATCAGGGATGAGGACATCAGGGATGAGGACATCAGGGATGGAGATATCGGGGATGGGGACATTGGGGATGGAGACATCAGAATGAGGATATCGGGGATGGAGATATCGGGGATGGAGATATTGGAGATGGAGATATTGGAGATGGAGATATCGGGGACAGCAGGGATGGGGACATTGGGAATGATGGGGACAATGAGGATGGGGACATTGGAGATGGAGATATCGGGGATGGAGATATTGGGGATGGAGATATTGGGGATGGGAACATCATCAAGATGGGGACATCAGGGATGAGGACATCAGGGATGGAGATATCGGGGATGGGGACATTGGGGATGGAGACATCAGAATGAGGATATCGGGGATGGAGATATTGGGGATGGAGATATCGGGGATGGAGATGATGGGGACAGCAGGGATGGGGACATTGGGAATGATGGGGACAATGAGGATGGGGACATTGGAGATGGAGATATTGGGGATGGAGATATTGGGGATGGGGACAGCAGGGAGGGGAATATTGGGGATGGGGACATCAGGAATGGCAGGAACATCAAGGATGGGGACAGCAGGGATGAGAAGGGATAGCAGGATGGAGACAGCAGGGATGGGGACAGTGGGGACGGAGATATCAGGGATGGGGACATTGGGGATGGAGATATCAGGGACAGAGATATCAAGGATGGAGACACCAGGATGGGGACATTGAGGATGGGGACATTGGGGACAGAGATATCAAGGATGGAGATATTTGGGATGGGGACAGCAGGATGGGGACACTGGAGATGGAGATATTGGAGATGGAGATATTGGGGATGGAGACATTGGGGATGGAGACATTGGGGACAGAGATATCGGGGATGGAGATATCAGGACGAGGATATTGGGGATGGAGATATTGGAGACGGAGATATCGGGGCTGGGGAGAGTGGGATGGGGACATTTGAGACGGAGATATTGGGGATGGGGACACTGGGGACGGAGATATCAAGGATGGAGATCTTGGGGGTGGAGACAGCAGGATGGGGACAGCAGGATGGGGACAGCAGGATGGGGACACTGGAGACAGAGATATCAGGGATGGAGATATCGGGGATGATGGGGACATTGGGGATGATGGGGACATTGGGGATGGAGATATCAGGAATGGAGATATCAGGAATGGAGATATCAGGAATGGAGATATTGGGGATGGGGACATCAGGATGAGGACATTGGGGATGGAGATATCAGGGATGGAGATATCAGGGATGAGGGGAACAGCAGGGATGGGGACATTGGGGATGGAGATATGAGGGATGGAGATATCAGGGATGACGGGAACAGCAGGGATGGGGACATTGGGGATGGAGATATCAGGGATGGAGATATTTGGGATGGAGATATCAGGGATGGAGATATTGGGGATGATGGGAACAGCAGGGATGGGGACATTGGGGACGGAGATATCGGGGACGGAGACATTAGGATGAGGATACCAGAGATGGAGATGTTGCGGATGGAGATATTGGGGCCATCAGGACGGGGGGAAAATGGAGATGGGGACATTGGGAACGACGGGGACAACGAGGATGGGGACAGATATATCGGGGATGGAGATATCGGGGACGGAGATATCGGGATGGGGACAGTGGGGGATGGAGACGTCAGGGATGGAGACAGCAGGATGAGGATACTGGGGATGGAGACATCAGGGAGGGAGATCTTGGGGACGGGGACATCAGGATGGGGACGTTGGGGACAGAGATATCAGGGAGGGGGACAGTGGGGATGATGGGGACATTGGGGATGGAGATATCATGGATGGAGATATCAGAGATGGAGATATCGGGGATGGGGATGGGGATGTCAGGGAGGGAGATATTGGGGATGGAGACATCAGGGATGGGGATGGAGACATCAGGGATGGGGACGTTGGGGACAGAGATATCAGGGATGGGGACGTTGGGGACAGAGATATCAGGGAGGGGAACAGTGGGGATGATGGGGACATTGAGGATGGAGATATCATGGATGGAGATATCAGAGATGGAGATATCGGGGATGGGGACAGCAGGATGGGGATGGAGACATCAGGGATGGGGACGTTGGGGACAGAGGTATCAGGGAAGGGGGACAGTGGGGATGATGGGGACATTGGGGATGGAGATGCTGACGGGGACAGCAGGAATGGGGACAATGGGAATGATGGGGACAACGAGGATGGAGACATTGGGGATGGAGATATGGAGGATGGAGATATGGAGGATGGGGACAGCGGGGGTGGGGACACTGTTCCCTCCCTCTCCTCCCCTCTCCCTCCCTCCTCCCTCCCTCCCTCTCCCCCCATTCCCTTCCCTCCTCCCTCTCTCCCTCCTCCCCTCACATGGCGTCTCCGTTTCGTCTCCTCTCCTCGCGGCTCCGGCTCCCGCCCAGCAAGCGCTTCGGGTCGCCACTTCCGCTCGGCGGGCGGAAGCGGGGCGGGGGGGGGGGGGGGCCCCCTCAGGGGAGAGGGGCGTGGCCTCTTCCGCTCCCACGGCGGGAAGCGCGGGGGCGCGGCCGGAGAGTAGGGGGGGGGCCCCGCGCGCGCAGGGGAAGGGGGCGTGGCTTATGCGTGGGGGGCGTGGCCAATGAAATCGAAGTGGCGTGTCGAGGGCGGGGCCTAAACGAGACGCGTGACCAGTGATTGTAGGCGTGGCCAAGGGGGATCCGGGTGAGGAGGGGGCGTGGCTGGTTGCCAAGGGGGCGTGGCTTACACATTGGGGGCGTGACCAGAGCCGGGGTGGGGCGTGACGAAGGGGGGCGTGGCTTAACCTTAAGCTCGGTGGCGGGGCTGAGTCTCGGCCACGGTGACAGGGGGGCGTGGCCTAAGCGCCTGCCTGCTTGCCTGAGGAGGCGTGGCTTAAGGGGGGCGTGGCCACGGGATTGGCCGCGTGTCAGGAGGGGGGCGTGGCCAAAGTGGGGGGAGAGCCCTGCCTAGTAAGGGGGGGGGTTTGGCCGCGTGCCATTTGTGGGCGTGGCCAACGGTCCCGGCTCGGGGCGTGGCCGAGATGGAGGGGAAGCGGCTTAGCTGAGGGTTGGCCGCGGGCCAGTAGGAGGGGGCGTGGCCATAACCGCGTGGGCGTGGCCAAACCGGGGCGGGGTTGAATCGAGGCAGCTTGGCCGAGCGCCGAAGGGGAGTGGCCAGAGCCGAGTGGGCGTGGCCAAACGTGAAGGTTTTGAATCGCGGGAGCTTGGCAGCGCCAGTGGGAGGGGGCGTGGCCAAACGGGAGGGGGGTTTGAATCGAGGCAGCTTGGCCGCGCGCCGAGTGGGCGTGGCCATAGCCGAGTGGGCGTGGCCCAAGAGGGGATATTGAATCGAGTGAGCTTGGCCGCGCACCGGGGGGGCGTGGCCATAACTGAGTGGGCGTGGCCGAACAGGAGGGTTTTGAATCGATTAAGTTTGGCCGCGCGCCAGGAGGAGGGGGGCGTGGGCCAGACCCCGAGTGGGCGTGACCAAACCGGGGGTGTGTGTGTGTGTGTGTGTGTGTGTGAATCGAGGCAGCTTGGCAGAGCGCCGAGGGGGAGTGGCCATAACCTCGTGGGCGTGGCAAACGGGGGGGGTTTGAATCGAGGCAGTTTGGCCGCGCGCCGGGGGGCGTGGCTAGAACCGAGTGGGCGTGGCCAACTGGGAGTGTTTGGATCGAGGCCGTTTGGCCGCGCGCCGGGGGGGGCGTGGGCCATACCGAGTGGGCGTGGCCCAGGGGGAGGGGGTATGAATCGCTGTAGCTTGGTCGCGCGCCTAGGGGGGCGTGGCCAGAGCCTCGTGGGCGTGGCCAAACGGGGAGGTTTTGATCGCGGGGAACTTGGCCGCGCGCCAGGGAAGGGGGCGTGGCCTCTTGGGAAGGGGGGCGTGGCTGAGGCTGGGGGGCGTCGGCCGGCGGCCAAAGAGGAGGAGGAGGGGAGGTGGAAGGGGCGTGGCCGGGAGGGAGGGGGGCGTGGCCGGGGCGAGGGGCTCCGGGGAAGGGGGGGAGGGGGGGGGGTGTTGAGAGGGGGGGGGGGGGAGCGGTCGGAGGAGGAGGCGGCGGCCATGGACGGGCGGCCTGGGGCGAGGTACCGGGGGGGGGAGGGGGGGTCCCGGGGCAAGAACCCGCCCCCCCGAGGGGCAGATTGGGGTCTCTGGGTGGGGGGGGGGGGGGGTGTGCTGGGGGCAAGAGCCCATGGGAGGGGCAGATCGAGGGCTTGGGGGGGGGGGGGTCTGGGGGCAGGTATGGGGGTCTTGGGGAGGGGGGGGGGGATGAGGGGATGGAGGTGTGAGGCTGGGGGGGGTCATAGTGATGAGACTCGTGCCTCCCAGTTCACCCCCAGTGCCTCCCAGTTGACCCCCAGTGCCTCCCAGTTGACCCCCAGTGTCTCTCAGTTCACCCGCAGTTCACCCCCAGTTCACCCCAGTGTCTCCCAAGGTCTCCCAGTGCCTCCTAGTTCACCCCCACGTCCCCCCAGTGCTCCCCAGTGCCGCCCCCCCCCCCCCGCTTCCTCCCAGTGCCTCCCAGTTCGCCCCAGTGCTCCCCCAGTTCCTCCCAGTGCCTCCCGATTCACCCCCGGTTCGCCCCAGTGCTCCCCCAGTTCCCCCCAGTTCCTCCCAGTTCACCCCCAATGTCTCCCATTTCCCCCCAGTTCACCCCTAATGTCTCCCAGTGCCCCCCCAGTTCACCCCCAGCGCCTCCCAGTTCCTCCAAGTGCCTCCCAGTTCACCCCCAGTTCCTCCCAGTGTCTCCTGGTTCACCCCCAATGCCTCCCAGTGCTCCCCAGTTTCTTCCCAGTTCACCCCTAATGCCTCCCAGTTCAACCCCCAATGTCTTCCAGTGCCCCCCAGTTCACTCCCAGTGTCCCCCAGTTCCCCCCAGTTCCTCCCACCGCCTCCCAGTTCACCCCTAATGTCTCCCAGTGACCCCCAGTTCACCCTCAGTGTCTCCCAGTTCCCCCCAGTGCCTCCCAGTTCACCCCCAATGTCTCCCATTTCCCCCCAGTTCACCCCTAGTGTCTCCCAGTGCCCCCCCAGTTCACCCTCAATGTCTCCCAGTGCCCCCCCAATGCCTCCCAGTTCACCCCCAATGTCTCCTGGTGCCCCCCCCAGTTCACCCCTAACGTCTCCCAGTTTCTCCCAGTGTCTCCCAGTTCCTCCCAGTTCACCCCTAGTGTCTCCCAGTGCCCCTCCAGTTCCCCCAGCTGCCCCTCCGGTGCCTCCCAGTTCACCCTCAGTGTCTCCCAGTTCCCCCCACTGCCCCCCCAGTTCCCTCCCAGTTCCCTCCACTGCCCTCCCAGTGCCTCCCAGCGCCTCCCAGTTCCCCCCAGTTGTCTCTGCAGGCGCTGGGGGCTCATTTGCATATTATGGGCTGTATCGGTGCGTTTCCCCCCCCCCCCCCCCCCTCCCCTCTCTCCCCCTTTTCTTGGCTGCGGCCCCAGGGGCTCCGTGCCAGGAACAGGAACAGCCTGTCCCGAGCCTCCGCACGGACACACGGACACGCAGACAGACACACCGACACACACCCCCTGCACGGACACACCGACACACCCCTTGCACGGACACATGGACGCACAGACACATGGACACACGGACACACCCCCCAGCACGGACACATGGACACACGGACAGACACACCGACACACACCCCCTGCACGGACAGACACACCGACACACGGACACATGGACACACGGACACACGGACACATGGACACACCCCCAACACGGACACACTGACACACGGACATACCCCTTACATGGACACATGGACACACGGACCCATGGACACATGGACACACGGACACACCCCTTGCACAGACACATGGACACGAGACAGACACACCGACACACACCCCCTGCACGGACACATGGACACACGGACACATGGACACACCCCCCAACACGGACACACGGACACGCAGACAGACACACCGACACACCCCCTGCACAGACACATGGACACACCGACACACCCCTTGCACGGACACACGGACACATGGACACACCCCCCCAACATGGACACATGGACACACGGACATGCAGACAGACACACTGACACACCCCCCAACACGGACACACCGACACACGGACACACCCCTTGCACGGACACATGGACACACCCCCCCAACATGGACACATGGACACACGGACATGCAGACAGACACACCAACACACACCCCCTGCACGGACACATGGACACACGGACACATGGACACACGGACACATGGACGCACGGACACATGGACACACCCCCAACACAGGCACATGGACACACGGACACACGGACACATGGACACACTGACACACCCCCCCAACACGGACACACCGACACACCGACACACCCCTTGCACGGACACATGGACACATGGACACACGGACACATGGACACACCCCCCAACACGGACACACGGACATGCAGACAGACACACCGACACACACCCCCTGCACGGACACACGGATGGACACGCAGATACACCCCCTGCACAGACACAGGGACACAGGGACACACAGACACATGGACACACAGACAGACACACCCACACCCCCCCTGCATGGACACATGGACAGACACACGGACACAGGGACACACGGACACACGGACAGACACACCCACACACCCCCTGCACGGACACACCAACACACGGACACACTCCCTGCACGGACACACGGACACGCCCCCCTGCACGGACACAGGGACACGCAGACAGACACACTGACACACCCCCAGCATGGACACACGGACACAAGGACACACCGACATATGGACACACAGACACACACCCCCGGCATGGACACACGGACACACGGACACACAGACACACCCCCTGCATGGACACACAGACAGACACACTGACACACACACCGGCACAGACACACGGACACACAGATAGACACATGGACACACCCCCTGCACGGACACACGGACACACCCCTTGCACGGACACACCGACACATGGACACACTGACACATGGACACACAGACAGACACACCCCCTGCACGGACACATGGACAGACACACGGACACACAGATACACAGACACACGGACAGACACACGGACACACAGACACACGGACACACCCCCTGCACGGACACATAGACACGTGGACACACGGACAGACACACCGACACACCCCCCCAGCACAGACACATGGACGGACACATGGACACACCCCCTGCACGGACACACGGACACATAGACAGACACATGGACACGCAGACACACGGACAAATGGACACACCCCCTACACGAGAGGCACTGGGATGTACTGGGTGTCACTGGGAGGCACTGGTCTGTACTGGGAGGCACTGGGAGGCACTGGTTGCAGGGAGCACTCCCAGGACACCACCTGCAGCTGCTGGAGCCGCTAGGCCGAGGTGGCCCTGGATGTCCATGAGTGTCACTGGGCTGTACTGGGAGGCACTGGGAGTCCCTGGTCTGTACTGGGTGTCCCTGGGAGTCCCTGGTCTGTACTGGGCTGTACTGGGAGTCCCTGGTCTGTACTGGGAGGCACTGGTTGCAGGGAGCACTCCCAGGACACCACCTGCAGCTGCTGGAGCCGCTAGGCCGAGGTGACCCTGGATGTCCATGAGTGTCACTGGGCTGTACTGGGAGGCATGGGGAGTCCCTAGTCTGTACTGGGTGTCACTGGGAGTCCCTGGTCTGTACTGGGCTGTACTGGGAGTCCCTGGTCTGTATTGGGAGGCACTGGTTGCAGGGAGCGCTCCCGGGACACCACCTGCAGCTGCTGGAGCCGCTAGGCCGAGGTGGCCCTGGATGTCCATGAGTGTCACTGGGCTGTACTGGGAGGCACTGGGAGGCACTGGTCTGTACTAGGAGGCACTGACCTGTACTGGGAGGCACTGGGAGGCACTGGGAGGCACTGGTTGCAGGGAGTGCTCCTGGGACACCACCTGCAGCTGCTGGAGCTGCTAGGCCGAGGTGGCCCTGGATGTCCATGAGTGTCACTGGGCTGTACTGGGAGGCACTGGGAGTCCCTGGTCTGTACTGGGAGGCACTGGGAGGCACTGGGAGGCACTGGTTGCAGGGAGCACTCCCGGGACACCACCTACAGCTGCTGTAGCCGCTAGGCTGAGGTGACCCTGGGTGTCCATGAGTGTCACTGGGCTGTACTGGGAGGCACTGGTCTGTACTGGGAGGCACTGGTTGCAGGGAGCACTCCCGGGACACCACCTGCAGCTGCTGGAGCCACTAGGCCGAGGTGGCCCTGGGTGTCCATGGATGTCACTGGGAGGCACTGGGAGGCACTAGGAGTCCCTGGTCTGTACTGGGAGTCCTTGCTCTGTACTGGGAGGCACTGGGAGTCCCTGGTCTGTACTGGGAGTCCTTGCTCTGTACTGGGAGGCACTGGGAGGCACTGGTTGCAGGGAGTGCTCCTGGGACACCACCTGCAGCTGCTGGAGCCGCTAGGCCGAGGTGGCCCTGGGTGTCCATGAGTGTCACTGGGAGGCACTGGGAGTCCCTGGTCTGTACTGGGTGTCACTGGGAGTCCCTGGTCTGTACTGGGAGGCACTGGGAGTCCTTGCTCTGTACTGGGAGGCACTGGGAGGCACTGGTTGCAGGGAGCACTCCCAGGACACCACCTGCAGCTGCTGGAGCCGCTAGGCCGAGGTGGCCCTGGGTGTCCATGGATGTCACTGGGAGGCACTGGGAGGCACTAGGAGTCCCTGGTCTGTACTGGGAGTCCTTGCTCTGTACTGGGAGGCACTGGGAGTCCCTGGTCTGTACTGGGAGTCCTTGCTCTGTACTGGGAGGCACTGGGAGGCACTGGTTGCAGGGAGTGCTCCTGGGACACCACCTGCAGCTGCTGGAGCCGCTAGGCCGAGGTGGCCCTGGGTGTCCATGAGTGTCACTGGGAGGCACTGGGAGTCCCTGGTCTGTACTGGGTGTCACTGGGAGTCCCTGGTCTGTACTGGGAGGCACTGGGAGTCCTTGCTCTGTACTGGGAGGCACTGGGAGGCACTGGTTGCAGGGAGCGCTCCCGGGACACCACCAGCAGCTGCTGGAGCCGCTAGGCCGAGGTGGCCCTGGGTGTCCATGGATGTTGCTGGTTTATACTGGTCCATACTGGTCCGTACTGGTTTCAGGCTGAGCCCGGCCCTGCGGCGCGAGCGCTCCCGGGACGCCGCCCGCAGCCGCCGCAGCCGCGAGGCCGAGGTCTTCTTCCAGCTGGCCCACGCGCTGCCCTTCGGCCGAGCCGTCAGCTCCCACCTGGACAAAGCCACCATCATGCGCCTCACCCTCAGCTACCTGCGCGTCCACCGCCTGCTCCAGCACGGTGAGGGCCACGCGGAACCTTCCGGAACGACCTGGGGGCCGTGGGACCTTCCAGGGACCTCCTGGGATCCGTGGGAGCTTCTAGGATCCTCCGGGAAACCATATGAGCTTCTAGGAATCTATAGGATCTTCTAGGAACCTCCTGGAACCCATTGGAGCTTCTAGGAACCTCCAGGAATCCATATGAGCTTCTAGGAACCTATAAGATCTTCTAGGGACCTCCTGCAATCCATATGAGCTTCTAGGAATCTACAGGAGCTTCTAGGAACCTCCTGGAATCCATATGAGCTTCTAGGAACCTATAAGATCTTCTAGGGACATCCCGGAATCCATATGAGCTTCTAGGAATCTACAGGAACTTCTAGGAACCTCCTGGAACCCACTGGAGCTTCTAGGAACCTCCAGGAATCCATATGAGCTTCTAGGAACCTATAAGATCTTCTAGGAACCTCCTGGAACACAGTGGAGCTTCTAGGAACCTCCAGGAATCCATATGAGCTTCTAGGAACCTATAAGATCTTCTAGGGACCTCCCGGAATCCATATGAGCTTCTAGGAACCTCCAGGAATCCATATGAGCTTCTAGGAACCTATAAGATCTTCTAGGGACCTCCTGGAATCCATATGGGCTTCTAGGAACCCACTGGAGCTTCTAGGGACCTCCTGGGATCCATGAGGCCTTCTAGGAACCTCCAGGAATCCATATGAGCTTCTAGGAACCTATAGGAGCTTCTAGGGATGTCCTGGAATCCATGGGAGCTTCTAGGGACCTCCAGGAATCCATATGAACTTCTAGGAACCTATAAGATCTTCTAGGGACCTCCCGGAATCCATATGAGCTTCTAGGAATCTGCAGGAGCTTCTAGGAACCTCCTGGAACCCATTGGAGCTTCTAGGATCCTCCAGGAATCCATATGAGCTTCTAGGAACCTATAAGATCTTCTAGGGACCTCCAGGAATCCATATGAGCTTCTAGGAATCTATAGGAGCTTCTAGGAACCTCCAGGAATCCATATGAGCTTCTAGGAACCTATAAGATCTTCTAGGGACCTCCAGGAATCCATATGAGCTTCTAGGAATCTACAGGAGCTTCTAGGAACCTCCTGGAACCCATTGGAGCTTCTAGGATCCTCCAGGAATCCATATGAGCTTCTAGGAACCTATAAGATCTTCTAGGAACCTCCTGGAACCCATTGGAGCTTCTAGGATCCTCCAGGAATCCATATGAGCTTCTAGGAATCTACAGGAGCTTCTAGGAACCTCCTGGAACCCATTGGAGCTTCTAGGAACCTCCTGGAATCCATATGAGCTTCTAGGAACCCATGAGAGCTTCTAGGAACCTCCTGGAACCCATGGGAGCTTCTAGGATCCTCCAGGAATCCATATGAGCTTCTAGGAACCTATAAGATCTTCTAGGGACCTCCTGGAATCCATATGAGCTTCTAGGAACCTATAAGATCTTCTAGGGACATCCCGGAATCCATATGAGCTTCTAGGAATCTACAGGAACTTCTAGGAACCTCCTGGAACCCATTGGAGCTTCTAGGAACCTCCAGGAATCCATATGAGCTTCTAGGAACCTATAAGATCTTCTAGGAACCTCCTGGAACACAGTGGAGCTTCTAGGAACCTCCAGGAATCCATATGAGCTTCTAGGAACCTATAAGATCTTCTAGGGACCTCCTGGAATCCATATGAGCTTCTAGGAATCTACAGGAGCTTCTAGGAACCTCCTGGAACCCATTGGAGCTTCTAGGAACCTCCAGGAATCCATATGAGCTTCTAGGAACCTATAAGATCTTCTAGGGACCTCCCGGAATCCATATGAGCTTCTAGGAACCTCCAGGAATCCATATGAGCTTCTAGGAACCTATAAGATCTTCTAGGGACCTCCTGGAATCCATATGAGCTTCTAGGAACCTATAAGATCTTCTAGGGACCTCCTGGAATCCATATGAGCTTCTAGGAACCTATAAGATCTTCTAGGGACCTCCTGGAATCCATATGAGCTTCTAGGAACCTCCAGGAATCCATATGAGCTTCTAGGAACCCACTGGAGCTTCTAGGGACCTCCTGGAATCCATATGAGCTTCTAGGAATCTACAGGATCTTCTAGGAACCTCCTGGAACCCATTGGAGCTTCTAGGAACCTCCAGGAATCCATATGAGCTTCTAGGAACCTATAAGATCTTCTAGGGACCTCCTGGAATCCATATGAGCTTCTAGGAATCTACAGGAGCTTCTAGGAACCTCCTGGAACCCATTGGAGCTTCTAGGAACCTCCAGGAATCCATATGAGCTTCTAGGAACCTATAGGAGCTTCTAGGGATGTCCTGGAATCCATGGGAGCTTCTAGGGACCTCCAGGAATCCATATGAACTTCTAGGAACCTGTAGGATCTTCTCGGAACCTCCTGGAATTCATATGAGCTTCTAGGAACCCATGGGAGCTTCTAGGGACCTCCTGGGATCCATGGGAGTTTCTAGGAACCTCCTGGAATCCATATAAGCTTCTAGGGACCTCCTGGGATCCGTAGGAGCTTCTAGGAACCTATAGGAGCTTCTAGGAATGTCCTGGAGCCCATGGGAGCTTCTAGGGACCTCCTGGAATCCATATGAGCTTCTAGGAACTTATAGGGTCTTCTATGAACCTCCAGGAACCTGTAGGATCTTCTAGGAACCTCCTGGAACACTGTGGAGCTTCTAGGAAACTCCTGGGATCCATGGGAGCTTCTAGGAACCTATACGAGCTTCTAGGAACCTCCTGGAACCCATGAGACCTTCTAGGAACCTCCAGGAATCCATATGAGCTTCTAGGAACCTATAGGATCTTCTAGGGACCTCCTGGAATCCGTGGGAGCTTCTAGGGACCTCCTGGGATCCATAGGAGCTTCTAGGAACCTATAGGATCTTCTAGGAACCTCCAGGAACCTGTAGGAGCTTCTAGGGACCTCTTAGGATCCATGAGAGTTTCTAGGAACCTCCTGGGATCCATAGGAGCTTCTAGGAACCTGCTGAAATCCATGAGACCTTCTAGGGACCTGCTGGAACCCATGGGAGGTTCTAGGAACCTATAGGAGCTTCTAGGGACCTCCTGGGGTCCGTGAGAGCTTCTAGGAACCTATAGGAGCTTCGAGGGACCTCCTGGGGTCCATATGAGCTTCTAGGAACCTCCACAAACCTATAGGAGCTTCTAGGAACCTATAGGATCTTCTAGGAACCTCCTGGAATCCATATGAGCTTCTAGGAACCCATTGGAGCTTCTAGGGACCTCCTGGAACCTGTGGGAGCTTCTAGGGACCTCCTGGAGCCCATGAGACCTTCTAGGAACCTCCTGGAATCCATATGAGCTTCTAGGAACCTATAGGATTTTCTAGGAACCTCCTGGGACCCATGGGAGCTTCTAGGGGCCTCCTGAGATCCATGAGACCTTCTAGGAACCTCCTGGAATCCATGGGAGCTTGTAGGGACCTCTTAGGATCCATGAGAGTTTCTAGGAACCTCCTGGGATCCATAGGAGCTTCTAGGAACCTCCTGAAACCCATTGGAGCTTCTAGGAACGTCCTGGGACCCATGGGAGCTTCTAGGAACCTCTTGGAATCCATATGAGCTTCTAGGAACCCATTGGAGCTTCTAGGAGCCTCCAGGAATCCATGGGAGCTTCTAAGAGCCTCCAGGAACATATAGGAGCTTCTAGGAACCTCCTGAAATCCATGAGACCTTCTAGGAACCTCCTGGAAATCCATGGGAGCTTCCAGGAACCTATAGGATCTTCTAGGAACCTCCTGGAATCCATATGAGCTTCTAGGAACCCATGAGAGCTTCTAGGGACCTCCTGGAACCCGTGGGAGCCTCTAGGAACGTCCAGGAATCCATATGAGCTTCTAGGAACCTATAGGAGCTTCTAGGAGCCTCCAGGGACCTATAGGAGCTTCTAGGAACCTCCTGGGATCCATAGGAGCTTCTAGGAACCTATAGGATCTTCTAGGGACCTCCTGGAATCCATATGAACTTCTAGGAACCTCCTGGGATCCATAGGAGCTTCTAGGATCCTATAGGATCTTCTAGGAACCTCCAGGAACCTGTAGGAGCTTGTAGGGACCTCTTAGGACCCATGAGAGTTTCTAGGAACCTCCTGGGATCCATAGGAGCTTCTAGGAACCTGCTGAAATCCATGAGACCTTCTAGGGACCTGCTGGAACCCATGGGAGCTTCTAGGAACCTGTAGGAGCTTCTAGGGACCTCCTGGGATCCGTGAGAGCTTCTAGGAACCTATAGGAGCTTCGAGGGACCTCCTGGGGTCCATATGAGCTTCTAGGAACCTCCACAAACCTATAGGATCTTCTAGGAACCTATAGGATCTTCTAGGAACCTCCTGGAATCCATATGAGCTTCTAGGAACCCATTGGAGCTTCTAGGGACCTCCTGGAACCTGTGGGAGCTTCTAGGGACCTCCTGGAGCCCATGAGACCTTCTAGGAACCTCCTGGAATCCATATGAGCTTCTAGGAACCTATAGGATTTTCTAGGAAACTCCTGGGATCCATTGGAGCTTCTAGGAGCCTCCTGGGATCCATATGATCTTCTAGGAACCTCCTGAGATCCATGAGACCTTCTAGGAACCTCCTGGGATCCATGGGAGCTTGTAGGGACCTCTTAGGATCCATGAGAGTTTCTAGGAACCTCCTGGGATCCATAGGAGCTTCTAGGAACCTCCTGAAACCCATTGGAGCTTCTAGGAACGTCCTGGGACCCATGGGAGCTTCTAGGAACCTCTTGGAATCCATATGAGCTTCTAGGAACCCATTGGAGCTTCTAGGAGCCTCCAGGAATCCATGGGAGCTTCTAAGAGCCTCCAGGAACATATAGGAGCTTCTAGGAACCTCCTGAAATCCATGAGACCTTCTAGGAACCTCCTGGGATCCATATGAGCTTCCAGAAACCTATAGGATCTTCTAGGAACCTCCTGGAATCCATATGAGCTTCTAGGAACCCATGAGAGCTTCTAGGGACCTCCTGGAACCCGTGGGAGCTTCTAGGAACGTCCAGGAATCCATATGAGCTTCTAGGAACCTATAGGAGCTTCTAGGAGCCTCCAGGAACCCATGGGAGCTTCTAGGAACCTCCTGGGATCCATAGGAGCTTCTAGGAACCTATAGGATCTTCTAGGGACCTCCTGGAATCCGTGGGAGCTTCTAGGGACCTCCAGGAATCCATAGGAGCTTCTAGGAACCTATAGGATCTTCTAGGAACCTCCAGGAACCTGTAGGAGCTTGTAGGGACCTCTTAGGACCCATGAGAGTTTCTAGGAACCTCCTGGGATCCATAGGAGCTTCTAGGAACCTATAGGAGCTTCGAGGGACCTCCTCGGGTCCATATGAGCTTCTAGGAACCTCCACAAACCTATAGGAGCTTCTAGGAACCTATAGGATCTTCTAGGAACCTCCTGGAATCCATATGAGCTTCTAGGAACCCATTGGAGCTTCTAGGGACCTCCTGGAACCTGTGGGAGCTTCTAGGGACCTCCTGGAGCCCATGAGACCTTCTAGGAACCTCCTGGAATCCATATGAGCTTCTAGGAACCTATAGGATTTTCTAGGAAACTCCTGGGATCCATTGGAGCTTCTAGGAGCCTCCTGGGATCCATATGATCTTCTAGGAACCTCCTGGAACCCATGGGAGCTTCTAGGAACCTCCTGAGATCCATGAGACCTTCTAGGAACCTCCTGGGATCCATGGGAGCTTGTAGGGACCTCTTAGGATCCATGAGAGTTTCTAGGAACCTCCTGGGATCCATAGGAGCTTCTAGGAACCTCCTGAAACCCATTGGAGCTTCTAGGAACGTCCTGGGACCCATGGGAGCTTCTAGGAACCTCCTGGAATCCATGGGAGCTTCTAGGAGCCTCCTGGAATCCATATGAGCTTCTAGGAACCCATGGGAGCTTCTAGGAGCCTCCTGGAAACCATATGAGCTTCTAGGAACCCATGAGAGCTTCTAGGGACCTCCTGGAACCCGTGGGAGCTTCTAGGAACGTCCAGGAATCCATATGAGCTTCTAGGAACCTATAGGATCTTCTAGGAGCCTCCAGGGACCTATAGGAGCTTCTAGGGACCTCCAGGAACATATAGGAGCTTCTAGGAACCTCCTGAAATCCATGAGACCTTCTAGGAACCTCCTGGAAATCCATATGAGCTTCTAGGAACCTATAGGAGCTTCTAGGAGCCTCCAGGAACCTATAGGAGCTTCTAGGGACCTCCAGGAAGCCACAGAACCTTCTAGAAGCTCCATTCCCTGCTGTCCTCCCCCTTCCAGGCGCGTGGTCGGCGTCGGGCGAGGCCGTGGACGCCTGCTACCTGCAGGCCCTGGGAGGCTTCGTCATGGTGCTGAGCGAGGGAGGAGACATGATCTTCCTCTCCGAGAACGTCAACCGCCTGTTGGGGCTCAGCCAGGTCAGGGGTGGGGGGGAACACCCCGAGTTGGGGGGTCAGGCGGGGACCCCATGTTGGGGTTTGGGGGGACAGTGACCTCTTTGGGGGTTCAGGGGGTTGTGAGACCCCATGTTGGGGTTTGGGGGGGTCAGGGACCTCTTTGGGGGTTCAGGGGGTTGTGAGACCCCATGTTGGGGTTTGGGGGGACAGTGACCTCTTTGGGGGTTCAGGGGGTTGTGAGACCCCATGTTGGGGTTTGGGGGGGTCAGGGACCTCTTTGGGGGTTCAGGGGGTTGTGAGACCCCATGTTGGGGTTTGGGGGGGTCAGGGACCTCTTTGGGGGTTCAGGTGGGGACCCCATGTTGGGGTCTGGGGGGACAGGGACCTCTTTGGGGGTTCAGGTGGGGACCCCATGTTGGGGTTTGGGGGAACAGGGACCTCTTTGGGGGTTCAGGGGGTTGTGAGACCCCATGTTGGGGTTTGGGGGGGTCAGGGACCTCTTTGGGGGTTCAGGGGGTTGTGAGACCCCATGTTGGGGTCTGGGGGAACAGTGACCTCTTTGGGGGTTCAGGTGGGGACCCCATGTTGGGGTTTGGAGGTGACAGTGACCTCTTTGGGGGTTCAGGTGGGGACCCCATGTTGGGGTTTGGGGGGGTCAGGGACCTCTTTGGGGGTTCAGGTGGGGACCCCATGTTGGCGTCTAGGGGAACAGTGACCTCTTTGGGGGTTCAGGTGGGGACCCCATGTTGGCGTCTAGGGGAACAGTGACCTCTTTGGGGGTTCAGGTGGGGACCCCATGTTGGCGTCTAGGGGAACAGTGACCTCTTTGGGGGTTCAGGGGGTTGTGAGACCCCATGTTGGGGTTTGGGGGCGACAGTGACCTCTTTGGGGGTTCAGGGGGTTGTGAGACCCCATGTTGGGGTTTGGGGGGGTCAAGGACCTCTTTGGGGGTTCAGGTGGGGACCCCATGTTGGGGTTTGGGGGGACAGTGACCTCTTTGGGGGTTCAGGTGGGGACCCCATGTTGGGGTCTGGGGGACAGGGACCTCTTTGGGGGTTCAGGTGGGGACCCCATGTTGGGGTTTGGGGGAACAGGGACCTCTTTGGGGGTTCAGGTGGGGACCCCATGTTGGGGTTTGGGGGAACAGGGACCTCTTTGGGGGTTCAGGTGGGGACCCCATGTTGGGGTTTGGGGGAACAGTGACCTCTTTGGGGGTTCAGGTGGGGACCCCATGTTGGGGTTTGGGGGAACAGTGACCTCTTTGGGGGTTCAGGAGGTTGTGAGACCCCATGTTGGGGTCTGGGGGAACAGTGACCTCTTTGGGGGTTCAGGTGGGGACCCCATGTTGGGGTTTGGAGGTGACAGTGACCTCTTTGGGGGTTCAGGTGGGGACCCCATGTTGGGGTCTGGGGGGACAGTGACCTCTTTGGGGGTTCAGGGGGTTGTGAGACCCCATGTTGGGGTTTGGGGGTGACAGGGACCTCTTTGGGGGTTCAGGTGGGGACCCCATGTTGGGGCTTGGGGGCGACAGTGACCTCTTTGGGGGTTCAGGGGGTTGTGAGACCCCATGTTGGGGTTGGGGGGGTCAAGGACCTCTTTGGGGGTTCAGGTGGGGACCCCATGTTGGGGTCTGGGGGGACAGTGACCTCTTTGGGGGTTCAGGTGGGGACCCCATGTTGGGGTTTGGGGGGGTCAGGGACCTCTTTGGGGGTTCAGGGGGTTGTGAGACCCCATGTTGGGGTTTGGGGGCGACAGGGACCTCTTTGGGGGTTCAGGTTGGGGGGGCAGGATCCCCATGTTGGGGTTGGGGGAGGGGAGGACATCCCTTGTTGGGGTTTAGGGGGTCAGGGACTCCATGTTGGGGTTTGGGGGGACAGGGACCCCATGTTGGGGTTCAGGGTCCCCTTTGGGGGTTCAAGGGGGGGACAGGGAGCCCATGTTGGGGTTTGGGGGCGACAGGGACCTCTTTGGGGGTTCAGGTCGGGGGATTCAGGGAGCCCATGTTGGGATTTGGGGGTCAGGGACCTCTTTGGGGGTTCAGGTCTGGGGGGGGACAGAGACCCCATGGTGGGGTTTGGGGGATCCAGGACCTCTTTGGGGGTTCAGGTCTGGGGGGGGGGACAGAGACCCCATGGTGGGGTTTGGGGGTGACAGTGACCTCTTTGGGGGTTCAGAGGGGGACCTTATGTTGGGGTTTTGGGGGGTAGGGACCCCAAGTTGGGGTTTGGGGGATGCAGGATCTCCATGTTGGGGTTGGGGGGGGTCAGGGACCTCTTTGGGGTTCAGGTCCGGGGGTCACAAGGACTCCATGTTGGGGTTCAGGGTCCCCTTTGGGGGTTCGTGTGGGGCAGGACCCCATGTTGAGGTTCAAGAGGTGGGGGCCACACTCCCCTTTTTGGGGTTCAGGTTGGGGGGACTGGGGCCCAAATCCTCGTGCAACAATCCTCGTGCGAGGGTCGGGGGGGGGGTTGGTGTGTGAGGTGGGGGGGGGGGAAGCACATCTTGAGGTGCTCGCGCACGAGTCCTGGTGCACAAAGGCTGGTGGCGAAGATCCTCGTGCGAGGAGGGCTTGGGGGGGGGGGGGGAGCTGGGCTGGCGCGAGGATCCCTCGTGCAAGGATCCTCGTGCAAGAGACACACACCACCACCCTCCCCCCCGGCAGCTGGAGCTGATCGGCCACAGGCGTCTTCGACTTCGTGCACCCGTGTGATCACGAGGAGCTGCACGAGGCCCTCAGCGCTCGGCACGGTGAGAGCAGCATCGAACCATCCCCCCCAGAAAACCTCTGGGACCCCCAAATCCCCAATAGACACCCCTGGGACCCCCCCAATACCCTCAGTCCCCCCAAATCCCCCATAGACACCCCTGGGAACCCCCCAAGACCCTCAGACCCCCCAAATCCCACCCTAAACACCCCTGGGACCCCCCAAGACCCTCAGTTCCCCCTTAAACACCCCTGGGACCCCCCAAGACCTTCAGACCCCCCCTAAACACCCCTGGGACCCCCCCCAAGACCCTCACCCCAAATTCCCCATAGACACCCCTGGGACCCCCCAAAGAACTTCAGACCCCCCCTAAACACCCTTGGGACCCCCCAAATCCACCCTAAACACCCCTGGGACCCCCAAGACCCTCAGCCCCCACTAAACACCCCTGGGACCCCCCCAAGACCTTCAGACCCCCCCAAATCCCTCCCTAAACACCCCTGGGACCCCCCCCAAGACCCTCACCCTCACCCCAAATCCCCCATAGACACCCCTGGGACCCCCCAAGACTCTCAGTGTCCCCCAAATCCCCCCTAAACGCCCTTGGGACCCCTCCAAGACCCTCAGTGTCCCCCAAATCCCACTCTAAACACACCTGGGACCCCCCAAATCCCCCATAGACACCCCTGGGACCCCCCCCAAGACCCTCAGTGTCCCCCAAATCTCCCCTAAACACTCCTGAGACCCCCCCCAAGACCCTCAGTTCCCCCTAAACATCCTTGGGACCCCCAAGACCCTCAGCCCCCACTAAACACCCCTGGGACCCCCCCAAGACCCTCACCCCCACCCCAAATCCCACCCTGAACACCACTGGGACCCCCCCCAAGACCCTCAGTGTCCCCCAAATCCCCGCTAAACACCCCTAGGACCCCCCAAATCCCCCATAGACACCTCCGGGACCCCCTCAAGCCCCTGATTCCCCCCTAAACGCCCCTGGGAACCCCCAAGACCCTCAGCTCCCCCCCAAATCCCACCCTAAACAGCCCTGGGACCCCCCCCCTCAAGCCCCTGAGCCCCCCCCAAACTTTTCGGTCAGGGGGGGCCCCGAGGCGGCGGGGGGAGCGCTCGGGGAGAAGCTTCGCTCTGCGCATGAAAAGCACCTTGAGCGGCAGAGGAAGGTGTCTCAACCTGAAAGCTGCTTCCTGGAAGGTGAGGACAGGGGGACAGGGGGACATGGGACATGGGGATATGGGATATGGGACATGGGGATATGGGATATGGGACATAGGGATATGGGACATGGGATATGGGATATGGGACATGGGGATATGGGACATGGGGATATGGGGACAGGGGGATATGGGACATGGGATATGGGACATGAGGATATGGGATATGGGAACAGAGGGATGGGGGACATGGGGATATGGGATATGGGGACATGGGGGATATGGGGGATGTGGGGACATGGGATATGGGACATGAGGATATGGGACATGGGGACATGGGGATATGGGACATGGGGATATGGGATATGGGACATGGGGGTATGGGACATAGGGATATGGGACATGGGGATATGGGACAGGGATATGGGACATGGGGATATGGGGACAGGGGGATATGGGACATGGGATATGGGGACATGGGGAGATGGGACATGAGGATATGGGACATGGGGATATGGGATATGGGAACAGAGGGATAGGGGGACATGGGGATATGGGATATGGATGGGACATGGGGGATATGGGGGATATGGGGACATGGGATATGGGACATGGGGATATGGGATATGGGGACATGGGGAGATGGGACATGAGGATATGGGACATGAGGATATGGGATATGGGAACAGAGGGATAGGTGGATATGGGGACATGGGGGATATGGGGACATGGGATATGGGACATGGGGATATGGGACATGGGATATGGGATATGGGACATGAGGATATGGGATATGGGAACAGAGGGATAGAGGGACATGGGGATATGGGGACGGGGGGACAGAGGGACAGGGGATATGGGTCATGGGGATATGGGACATGGGGACATGGGGACAGGGGATATGGGGACATGTGGATATGGGGACATGGGGATATGGAGATATAGGACAGGGGGACATGGGAACATGAGGATGTGGGGATGGGGGACATG
This sequence comes from Coccyzus lansbergi, assembly GCA_033558105.1. NCBI lineage: Eukaryota > Metazoa > Chordata > Aves > Cuculiformes > Coccyzidae > Coccyzus > Coccyzus lansbergi. The sequence goes on along the minus strand of JAUMJK010002165.1, from coordinate 14,425 downwards.
GGGATATGGGGACATGGGGATAGGGGGACATGGGGACATAGGGATGGGGACGTGAGGACAGGGATAGGGGACATGGGGATATGGGACATGAGGTTATAGGACATGGGGACAGGGGGATATGGGACATGGGATATGGGACATGAGGTTATAGGACATGGGGACAGGGGGATATGGGACATGGGATATGGGACATGAGGTTATAGGACATGGGGACAGGGGGATATGGGACATGGGATATGGGGATATGGGATATGGGATATGGTGACAGGGGGGACAGAGGGACATGGGGCCAGAGGGACAGGGGATATGAGATATGGGGCTATGGGGACGTGGGCCATGGGTACACAGGACATAGGGACATGGGATGTGGGGCCGTGGGTGTCCCCGTCAGGTGCTGCAGTGTGTGGGTCGCCTTCGCTCCTATGGGGGGTCCGGGGGGGGCTCCCCCCCCCTGCGCTGCCTCGTCCTCATCTGCGAGGCCATCGCCCACCCTGCCGCCCTCGAGCACCCCCTGGGCTCGGGCACCGTCCTCACCCGCCACAGCATGGACATGCGCTTCACCTACTGCGACGAGAGGTGACCCCCCAAAACCGGCCCTGAACCCCCAAACCGGCCCTGAACCCCCAATACCAACCCTGAACCCCAAAACCTGCCCCAAAAGCAGACCCCAAACCAGCCCCAAAGCCCCTCTGAGCCCACAAAACCAGGCACAAAACCAGCCCCGAACCCACCCTGGATCCCCCAAAACCAGGCCTCGGACCCCCAAACCGGCCCCGAACACCCAAAACTGCCCCTGAACCCCCAAACCCAGCCCTGAACCCCCGAACCAGCCCCAAAACTAGCCCTGAGCCCCCAAAACCAGCCACCAAACCAGCTCTGAGCCTGCAAAAACAGCCCCAAGGCAGCCCTGAATCCCCCCAAAACCAGCCCTGAACCCCTAAACTGGCCCCAAACCGGCCCCAAACCGGCCCTGAACCCCCAAACCGGCCCCAAACCAGCTCTGAACCCCCAAAGCAGCCACCAAACAAGCTCTGAACCCACAAAAACAGCCCCAAACCCAGCCCCGAACCCCCAAACCCAGCCCTGAACTCCCAAACCTGCCCCAAAACCAGCTCCGAACCCCCAAAATCCACCCCTACATCCCCCAAACCCGCCCTGAACCCCCACACCAGCCCTGAACCCCCGAACCAGCCCCAAAACCAGCTCTGAGCCTGCAAAAACAGCCCCAAACCCACCCTGAAGCCCCTCAAAATTGGCCCTGAACCCCCAAACTGGCCCTGAACCCCCAAACCCAGCCCTGAACCCCCAAACCAGCTCTGAACCCCCAAAACTAGCCACCAAACCAGCTCTGAGCCCGCAAAACCAGCCCCAAACCCACCCTAAACCCCCCAAACCGGCCCCAAACCCCCAAACCAGTCCTGAACCCCCCAAATCAGCCCCCAAACCAGCCCTGAACCCCTCAAACCAGCCCCGAACCCCCAAAACCAGCCCCAAAACCAGCCCCGAACCCACAAACCCAGCCCTGAACCCCAAAACCAACCCTGAAGCCCAAAACTAGCCCCAAAACCAGCTCTGAGCCTGCAAAACCAGCCCCAAACCCACCCTGAACCCCCCAAACCGGCCCCAAACCAGTCCTGAACCCCCAAATCAGCCCCCAAACCAGCCCTGAACCCCTCAAACCAGCCCTGAACCCCCAAAACCAGCCCCAAAACCGGCCCCGAGCCCCAAAACCAACCCTGAACCCCAAAAACAGCCCCCAAACCAGCTCTGAACCCGCAAAAATACTCCCAAACCAGCCCTGAACCCCCAAACCCAGCCCTGAACCCCCCAAATCAGCCTCAAACCAGCCCTGAACCCCAAAACCAGCCCCAAACTCACCTCTGAACCCCCCCAAACCAGCCCTGAACCCCCAAACCAGCCCCAAAACCACCTCTGAACCCCCCAAACCAGCCCCTAAACCCACCCTGAACCCCCAAAATCAGCCCCAAACCCACCCTGAACCCCCCAAAATCAGCCCCAAACCTACCCTGAACTCCCCAAAACCTGCTCTGACCCCCAAATCCTGCCCCTCCAGGCCGCCCTGAACCCCCAAACCTGCCCCTGAACCCCAAGGCATGAGCCCCCAAATCCCTCCCTGCCCCCCAAGCCCCACCCTGAACCCCCAAACCCGCCCTGAACCCCCCTCCAAAAAGGCCCCAGGGAGCGGGTTTTGGGGTGCTGGGGGGTTGGGGGTGGGGGGTGGTGGTCCCTGGCTGATGTTGGGGTGCGCAGGATCGGGGAGGTTTTGGGGTACGGCCCCGAGGAGCTGCTGGGCTGCTCCCTCTACGAGTACGTCCACGCGCTCGACTCCGACACCCTCAGCCGCAGCGTCCACACCCGTGAGTGCACCCCCAAAACCTCCCCTGCACCCCCAAAACCTCCCCTGCACCCCCAAAACCTCCCCTGCACCCCCAAAAGGCTGAACCCCAGCACCCTGAAAAGACCCGCCCGGGAACTGCAAACGTCCTCCCAATATCGCCTCCTGATCACCCCGATATCCCCTCTCGGGCACCCCAATATCCTCCTAGAGCCACCCTGGGCACCCCAATATCCTCCTAGAGCCACCCTGGGCACCCCAATACCCACCTAGGGGCACCCTGGTCACCCCAATATCTAGAGCCACCCTGGTCACCCCAATATCCTCCTAGAGTCACCCTGGGCACCCCAATATCCTCCTAGAGTCACCCTGGGCACCCCAATATCCTCCTAGAGCCACCCTGGGCACCCCAATACCCACCTAGAGCCACCCTGGTCACCCCAATATCCTCCTAGAGTCACCCTGGGCACCCCAATACCCACCTAGAGTCACCCTGGGCACCCCAATACCCACCTAGGGGCACCTCTAGGCACCCCAATATCCCATCTGGGCACCCCAATAACCCCCTAGAGTCACCCTGGTCACCCCAATATCCTCTTGAGTGTCGCCCTGGGCACCCCAATAACCCCCTAGAGCACCTCTAGGCACCCCAATATCCTCCTAGTGTCACCCTGGGCACCCCAATAACCCCCTAGAGTCACCCTGATCACCCCAATATCCTCTGAGTGTCGCCCTGGGCACCCCAATATCTCCTCTGGGCACCCCAATAACCCCCTAGAGTCACCCTGGGCACCCCAATACCCACCTAGGGGCACCTCTAGGCACCCCAATATCCCATCCGGACACCCCAATAACTCCCTAGGGCACCTCTAGTCTCCCCAATATCATCCCTAGGGCACCTCTAGGCTCCCCAAGATCCCCCTAGAGCATCCCCTGGACACCCCAACATGCCCTTAGGGTCACCTCTAGGTTCCCCAATATCCCCCTAGGGGCACTTGTAAGAACCCAAATGTCCCCCTTGGGGCAGCCCTGGACACCCCAATATCCCCCTAGGGGCACCTGTAGGAACCCCAATATCCCCCTAGGGCATTTCTAGGCACCCCAATAACCCCCTAGAGCATCCCCCGGACACCCCAATATCCCTCTAGGGCACCCCCGGACACCCCAATATCCCCTCGGGGCACCTCTAGGAACCCAAATATCCTCTTAGGGCACCTCTAGGCTCCCCAATAACCCCCTAGGGGCACTTCTAGGAACCCCAATATCCCCCTAGGGCACCTCTAGGCACCCCAATAACCCCCTAGGGCACCTCCAGGCTCCCCAGTATATCCCTAGATGACCTCTAAGCGCCCCAATATCCACCTAGGGCATCCTCTGGACACCCCAATATCCCTCTAGGGCACCCCTGGACACCCCAATATCCCCCCCCCCCAAGGGATCTCTAGGCAGCCCAGTATCCCCCTAGGGGCACCTATAGGTAACCCAAATGTCCTCTTAGGGAACCCCTGGGCACCCCAATATATTCCTAGGGCTCCTCAAGGCACCCCAATAACCCCCTAGGGCACCCCTGGACACCCCAATAAACCCTTAAGGCACCTCTAGGAACCCCAAGATCCCCCTAGGGCACCTCTAGGCACCCCAATAACCCCCTAGGGCACCCCTGGACACCCCAATAAACCCTTAAGGCATCTCTAGGAACCCCAATATCCCCCCAGGGCACCTCTAGGCACCCCAATAACCCCCTAGGGCACCCCTGGACACCCCAATAAACCCTTAAGGCACCTCTAGGAACCCCAATATCCCCCTAGGGCACCTCTAGGCACCCCAATAACCCCCTAGGGCACCCCTGGACACCCCAATAAACCCTCAAGGCACCTCTAGGAACCCCAATATCCCCCTAGGGCACCTCTAGGCACCCCAATAACCCCCTAGGGCACCCCTGGACACCCCAATAAACCCTTAAGGCATCTCTAGGAACCCCAATATCCCCCTAGGGCACCACTAGGCACCCCAATAACCCCCCAGGGCACCCCTGGACACCCCAATAAACCCTTAAGGCATCTCTAGGAACCCCAATATCCCCCTAGGGCACCTCTAGGCACCCCAATAACCCCCCAGGGCACCCCTGGACACCCCAATAAACCCTTAAGGCATCTCTAGGAACCCCAATATCCCCCTAGGGCACCTCTAGGCACCCCAATATCCCCCCTAGGGCACCCCTGGACACCCCAATAAACCCTTAAGGCATCTCTAGGAACCCCAATATCCCCCTAAGGCACCTCTAGGACACCCCGATATCCCCTGGGGTCCCCCCAATACCCCTCCGGTGATGTCCCCCCACGGGTGTCCCCAGTGCTGAGCAAGGGGCAGGCGGTGACCAACCAGTACCGCTTCCTGGCCAAGCGCGGAGGCTTCCTCTGGGCCCAGACCCAGGCGACCGTCATCGGCAGCAGCCGCAGCTCCCAACCCGAGGGCATCGTCTGTCTCACCTGCGTCCTCAGGTGGGGACAGGGGGACAGAGACCAGGGAGAGGGTAGTGTGTGTCTCACCTGAGTCCTCAGGTGGGGACAAGGGACATGGGGACAAAGACCAGGGAGAGGGTAGTGTGTGTCTCACCTGCATCCTCAGGTGGGGACAGGGGGACAGGGGGACGTGGGGACGGAGACCAGGGAGAGGGTAGTGTGTGTCTCACCTGAGTCCTCAGGTGGGGACATGGGACATGGGGACAGGGAGAGGGTAGTGTGTGTCTCACCTGCGTCCTCAGGTGGGGACATGGGACATGGGGACAGGGAGAGGGCAGTGAGTGTCTCACCTGTGTCCTCAGGTGGGGACATGGGACATGGGGACAGGGAGAGGGTAGTGTGTGTCTCACCTGCGTCCTCAGGTGGGGATAAGGGACATGGGGACAGGGAGAGGGTAGTGTGTGTCTCACCTGAGTCCTCAGGTGGGGACAGGGGGACAGGGAGAGGGTAGTGTGTGCCTCACCTCTGTCCTCAGGTGGGGACAGGGGGACACGGGGACACAGGCATATGTTTTGGGGGCACCAGCCCATGGGAGGGGTTGGGGTTGTCCCCAAGTCCCTGTCCCTCCATCCTTGTCCCCCTGTCCCCATCACTGTCCCTGTCCCCATCCATGTCCCCCTGTCTCCCTGTCCCTATGTCCCCTGTGTCCATGTTCCCTGTCCTTGTCCCTAGAGCTCCATCCATGTCCCCCTATCCCTGTCCTTGTCCCCATCCCTGTGTCCCTGTCCCTGTCCCCATGTCCCCAGGTCCCTGTCCCCATGTCTCCTGTCTTTGTCCCTAGAGCTCCATCCCTGTCCTTGTCCCCAATTCCCTGTCCCCCTGGCCCTGCCCCCCTGTCCTTGTCCCCATAGCTCCATCCCTGTCCCCCTGTCCCCATCACTGTCCCTATGTCCCTTGTCCCCCTGTCCCCTCTCCCCATCCCCATGTCCCTCTGTCCCCTGCCCTTGTCCCCATCACTGTCCCCAATTCCCAGTCCCCACGTCCCTGTCCCACTGTCCCCATCAGTGTCCCCATGTCCCCTGTCTCCATGTCCCTGTCCCCCTGGCCCTGGCCCCATGTCTCCAGGTCCCTCTCCCCATGTCCCCATGTCCCCTGTCTTTGTCCCTAGAGCTCCATCCCTGTCCCCATGTCCCCCATGTCCCCCTATCCCTGTTCTTGTCCCCATCCCTGTGTCCCCATCCCTGTCCCCATTACTGTCCCTGTCCCCATGTCCCCTCTCCCCATGTCCCCACGTCTCCTGTCCTTGTCCCTAGAGCTCCATCCCTGTCCTTGTCCCCATCACTGTCCCCAATTCCCTGTCCCCACGTCCCTGTCCCACTGTCCCCATCACTGTCCCCATGGCCCTGTCTCCATGTCCCTGTCCGCATGTCCCCAGGTCCCTGTCCCCATGTTCCCTCTCCCCATGTCCCCTGTCCTTGTCCCCATAGCTCCATCCCTGTCCCCCCATCCCTGTCCCCATCACTGTCCCTATGTCCCTGTGTCCCCATCCCTGTGTCCCCATCCCTGTCCCTATCCCTGTCCCCATCCCTGTGTCCCCATCCCTGTGTCCCTATCCCTGTCCCCATCCCTGTGTCCCCATCCCTGTGTCCCCATCCCTATCCCTGTCCCCATCCCTGTCCCTATCCCTGTCCCCATCACTGTCCCTATGTCCCTGTGTCCCCATCCCTGTGTCCCCATCCCTGTCCCCATCCCTGTGTCCCCATCCCTGTCCCTATCCCTGTCCCCATCCCTGTGTCCCCATCCCTATCCCTGTCCCCATCCCTGTCCCTATCCCTGTCCCCATCACTGTGTCCCCATCCCTGTGTCCCCATCCCTATCCCTGTCCCCATCCCTGTCCCTATCCCTGTCCCCATCCCTATCCCTGTCCCTATCCCTGTCCCCATCCCTGTGTCCCCATCCCTATCCCTGTCCCCATCCCTGTCCCTATCCCTGTCCCCATCCCTGTGTCCCCATCCCTGTGTCCCTATCCCTGTCCCCATCCCTGTGTCCACATCCCCATCCCTATCCCTGTCCCCATCACTGTCCCTATGTCCCTGTCCCCATCCCTGTGTCCCTATCCCTGTCCCTATCCCTGTCCCCATCCCTGTGTCCCCATCCCTGTGTCCCCATCCCTGTCCCTATCCCTGGCCCCATCACTGTCCCTATGTCCCTGTGTCCCCATCCCTGTCCCTATCCCTGTCCCCATCACTGTGTCCCCATCCCTGTGTCCCCATCCCTATCCCTGTCCCCATCCCTGTCCCCCTATCCCTGTCCCCCTATCCCTGTCCCCATCACTGTCCCTATGTCCCTGTGTCCCCATCCCTGTGTCCCCATCCCTGTCCCTATCCCTATCCCTGTCCCCCTATCCCTGTCCCCATCCCTATCCCTGTCCCCATCCCTGTCCCTATCCCTGTCCCCATCCCTGTGTCCCCATCCCTATCCCTGTCCCCATCCCTGTCCCTATCCCTGTCCCCATCCCTGTGTCCCCATCCCTATCCCTGTCCCCATCCCTGTGTCCCCATCCCTATCCCTGTCCCCATCCCTGTGTCCCCATCCCTATCCCTGTCCCCATCACTGTCCCTATGTCCCTGTCCCCATCCCTGTGTCCCCATCCCTGTGTCCCCATCCCTGTCCCCCTATCCCTGTCCCCATCACTGTCCCTATGTCCCTGTGTCCCCATCCCTGTGTCCCCATCCCTGTCCCTATCCCTGTCCCCATCCCTGTCCCCCTATCCCTGTCCCTATCCCTGTCCCCATCCCTGTCCCTATCCCTGTCCCCCCATCCCTGTCCCCATCCCTGTCCCCATCCCTGTCCCCCTGTCCCTATCCCTGTCCCTGTCCCCCCATCCCTGTCCCCCCATCCCTGTCCCTGTCCCCCCATCCCTGTCCCCATCCCTATCCCTATCCCTGTCCCCCCATCCCTGTGTCCCTATCCCTGTCCCTGTCCCCATCCCTGTCCCTGTCCCCACGGAGCGTGTCCCCCCCCCAGCCCGGTGGAGCAGGGAGGGTTGGTGCTGTCGCTGGAGCAGACCAGACCTCGCGGGGAGGGGCGACCCCTGCACCCCAACCCCGGCCAACACAGCCCCGACGGCGCCATCGGTGACTGGGGGCATTGGGAACGCTGGGCGGGCACTGGGAGGGGGAAATGCGCCACTGGGGGGGCACTGGGAGCACTGGGAGGGGGCAATGTGGCACTGGGGAGGCACTGGGACCACTGGGAGCACTTGGGGGGGGGAACTGGGAGCACTGGGAGGGGACAATGTGGCACTAGGGGGGTAACTGGGAGCACTGAGGAGGCACTGGGACCACTGGGAGCACTTGGGGGGGGGAACTGGGAGCACTGGGAGGGGACAATGTGGCACTAGGGGGGTAACTGGGAGCACTGAGGAGGCACTGGGACCACTGGGAGCACCTTGGGGGGGGAACTGGGGGAACTGGGAGAACTGGGAGGGGCAATGTGGCACTGGGGGGGGTCACTGGGAGCACTGAGAGGGTCACTAGGAGAACTGGGGGGGCACTGGGAGCACTGGAGGGGCACTGGGAGCACTGGGAGGGGCACTGGGAGAACTGGGGGGGTCACTGGGAGCACTGGGAGCACTGAGAGGGTCACTGGGAGAACTGGGGGGGGGCACTGGGAGCACTGAGAGGGTCACTGGGAGAACTGGAGGGGCACTGGGAGCACTGGGAGCACTGAGGGGGTCACTGGGAGAACTGGAGGGGGCACTGGGAGCACTGAGAGGGTCACTGGGAGAACTGGAGGGGCACTGGGAGCACTGAGAGGGTCACTGGGAGAACTGGAGGGGCACTGGGAGCACTGAGAGGGTCACTGGGAGAACTGGAGGGGCACTGGGAGCACTGAGAGGGTCACTGGGAGAACTGGTGGGGCACTGGGAGCACTGAGAGGGTCACTGGGAGCACTGAGAGGGTCACTGGGAGAACTGGAGGGGCACTGGGAGCACTGAGAGGGTCACTGGGAGAACTGGGGGGGCACTGGGAGCACTGAGAGGGTCACTGGGAACACTGGGGGGCCACTGGGGGGGCACTGGGAGCACTGGAGGGGCACTGGGGGGGGTCACTGGGAGCACTGGGAGCACTGAGAGGGTCACTGGGAGAACTGGGGGCGGCACTGGGAGCACTGAGAGGGTCACTGGGAAAACTGGGGGGGCACTGGGAGGGGCACTGGGTGCACTGGGGGGGGGTGCGGGGGGCACTGGGACCACTGAGAGGGGTGCTGGGAGAACTGGGACCACTTGGAGGGCACTGGGAGCACTGGGAGGGGGCAATGTGGCCCCGGGAGTGTCACTGGGAGCACTGGGAGGGTCGCAGGGGGTTTTGGGGACCCCAGGGGAGGGGGTTGGGGACCCTGGGAGGGATTTGGAGGTCCCAGGAGGGATTTGGGGTCCCCAGGGGGTGGGGTTTTGGGGTGCCATCCCCTCCCTGTGCACCCCCCCCCTTGCCCCCAAGGGGTTCCGCGGGTGCTGGCGTTCGTGCGCCCCCCCCACGTGTGCGAGGGGGCTCTGCTGCGGGACCCCCGACGCTTCTGCTCCCCCGAACTCGCCCGCCTGCTCGCCCCCATCTTCGACCCCCCCACCGCCGCCACCCCCCACCGGAGACCCCGCAGCCCCGTGAGTTGGGGGGAGGGGGGGGGGGAGGAGGGGGGGGGTGGCTGAAAGTCGGGGGGCAATGGAGGGGGGGGTCTATAGGGTGGGGGGTGAAGGGGTGTATGGGGTGGGGGGGCAATGGGCGTCTATGGGGTGGGGGGGTCTATAGGGTGGGGGGTGAAGGGGTGTGTGGGGTGGGGGGGCAATGGGCGTCTATGGGGTGGGGGGGTCTATGGGGTGGGGGAGCAGTGGGGGGGGTCTATGGGGTGGGGGGGGCAATGGGGGGGTCTATAGGGTGAAGGGGTCTATGGGGTGGGGGGGTCTATGGGGTGGGGGAGCAATGGGGGGGTCTATAGGGTGAAGGGGTCTATGGGGTGGGGGCGTCTATGGGGTGGGGGGATAATGGGGGTCTATGGGGTTGGGGGATAATGGGGGTCTATGGGGTTGGGGGACAATGGGGCGTCTATAGGGTGAAGGGGTCTATGGGGTGGGGGGGTCTATGGGGTGGAGGGATAATGGGGGTCTATGGGGTGGGGGGACAATGGGGGGTCTATAGGGTGAAGGGGTCTATGGGGTGGGGGGGTCTATGGGGTGGAGGGATAATGGGGGTCTATGGGGTGGGGGAGCAATGGGGGGGTCTATAGGGTGAAGGGGTCTATGGGGTGGGGGGGTCTATGGGGTGGGGGAGCAGTGGGGGGGTCTATGGGGTGGGGGAGCAATGGGGGGGTCTATAGGGTGAAGGGGTCTATGGGGTGGGGGGGTCTATGGGGTGGGGGGATAATGGGGGTCTATGGGGTTGGGGGACAATGGGGGGTCTATGGGGTGGAGGGGTCTATGGGGTGGGGGGGTCTATGGGGTGGGGGAGCAGTGGGGGGGTCTATGGGGTGGGGGGGGCAATGGGGGGTCTATGGGGTGGAGGGATAATGGGGGTCTATGGGGTGGGGGAGCAATGGGGGGTCTATAGGGTGAAGGGGTCCATGGGGTGGGGGGGTCTATGGGGTGGAGGGATAATGGGGGTCTATGGGGTGGGGGGGCAATGGGGGGTCTATAGGGTGAAGGGGTCTATGGGGTGGGGGGGTCTATGGGGTGGGGGGGCAGTGGGGTGGGGGGTGTCTATGGAGTGGGGGGGTCAATGAGGGGTCTATGGGGTGAAGGAGTCTGTGGGGTGGGGGGTCTATGGGGTGGGAGGTCTATAGGGGGTGAATGGGGGGTTTATGGGGTGGGGGGTCAATGGGGTGGGGGCGCAATAGGGGTCTATGGGGTAGGGGGGTCTATAGGGTGGGGGGTCAAGGAGGGGTCTATGGGGTGGGGGGGTCTCTCTGGGGGTTCCATGGTTGCTCCCCTCCCCCACCTCCAGACCCCTGGGACTGAGGCGCATGTGGAGGTGCAGAAGCTCCATAAGGGAAGCACAACCCTGCAGGTAAGGCTCTCCCCTGTCCCCCTCACCTGTCCCCAGGTGCCCCGCCTTGGACCTGACCATACTTGGGGGGGGGGTCTTACCTGTCCCCAGGTGCCCCCCCTGGACCTGGCCATGCTGGCCCCCTACATCCCCATGGACGGCGATTTCCAGCTGGGCGGGGCCGAGGGGGCGCCGAGGGGGCGTGGCCAGCGCGCCCCGGGCCCCGCCCCCGCGGCTCAGGCTCCGCCCCCAACGCGCCCCCGCGCGCGCAGCTGCCCAGGGCCCGCCCCCGCCCCCCGCTCGGGCCCCGCCCCCTGCTCGGGCCCCGCCCTCCCGCGCTGGGGCAGCGACCCCGCCCTCGCGGGACCCCTCCCACCGCGCGGCGGCGCCAGGAAGAGGTGGGCGGGGCTTGGATGGGGAGTGGGCGGGGCTAAGGAGGAGCGTGTGCGTGGCTTAAGCGAGAGGGCGTGGTTTGTAGGGAGAGTGGGCGGGGCTAAGGGGTCTGGAGCTTGTGTGAACAGGGCCTAAGCGTGGAGGCGGGGCTTGTAGAGAGAGTGGGCGGGGCTAAGGACTAGCGTGTGCATGAGTGAGCGGGGCTTAAGCGAGGGGGCGTGGCTTTAAGGGAGAGTGGCGGGGCTAAGGAGGAACTCATGTGGGTTGAGCGGGGGCGTGGCTTGTAGGGAGAGTGGGCGAGGCTAAGGAGGAGCACGTGTGGATTAAGCGAGGGGGCGTGGCTTGTAGGGGACAGTGGGCGGGGCTAAGGAGGGGCCTGTGCGTGCGTGGGGGCGGGGCTATGGGGTGAGCTTGCAGAAGGGGTGTGGCTTTAAGGGGGAGTGGGCGGAGCTAAGAATGGGAGTGTGCGAGGGGGTGGGGCCTGAGGGGAGGGCGGGGTTTAGGGGGGGCCCGATCTGGGGGTGCTGGGTTGTGGAGGGGGGGGGGGAGCTCTGACTGGGTCACTGTCCCCCCAGGGCTCGAGACCCCAGCCTGGAGGACGTGGGGGCCCCCCAGAAACGCCCCGAGCTCGAGCTGAGAGCCCCCACTGGGGCTGGTACGGGGCGGAGGGGGACATGGGGGATATTGGGGGGCAGGGGGGACAGGGGGACATGGGGGATATTGGGGGGAAGGAGGGGACAGGGGGACATGGGGGGATATTAGAGGGTAGGGGGGACAGAGGGGACATGGGGGATATTGGGGTGCAGGGGGGGACAGAGGGACATGGGGGATATTGGGGTGCAGGGGGGGACAGAGGGACATGGGGGATATTGGGGGGAAGGAGGGGCCAGGGGGACATGGGGTATATTTGGGGGCAGGGGGGACATTGGGGATGGGGGGGACAGGGGTACATAGGGGATATTGGGGGGAAGGAGGGGACAGGGGAACATGGGGGATATAGGGGGGGTGGGGGGGCAGGGGGACATGGGGTATATTTGGGGGCAGGGGGGACATTGGGGATGGGGGGGACAGGGGTACATGGGGGATATTGGGGGGAAGGAGGGGACAGAGGGACATGGGGGATATTGGGGGGATGGGGGGGACATGGGGGGACATAAGGACATTGAGGGACAGGGACATGGGGGACGTGGGGGATATTGGAGGGCAGGGGGGACATGGGGGGACAGGGGGGACATAGGGGATATTGGGGGGTAGGGGGGACATGGGGGGCAGGGAGGGGACATGGGGAATGGAGGGGACAGGGGGACATGGGGGATATTGGGGGAATGGGGGGTCAGGGGGACATGGGGGACATTGGGGTCAGGGGGACGTAGGGCGTATTGGGGGGACAGGGGGACACGGCAGGACATAGGGACATGGGGGATATTGGGGGGCAAGGGGGGACATTTGGGGTGACATGAGGGGACAGGGGAACGTGATGGAGGACATTGATGAGGGAGGGGGGTGGTGGGACATAGGCCCCTGTCCCCACATTGTCCCCATGTGCCCCCACCCCCTCCCCACCCCCACCCCCCCCCACCTTTCCAGGGCCTTCTGCTGAGTGGGGACCCCCCCAGCCTGACTCCCCCCACCCTGGGGTTGGAGGAGCAGCCGCTTGGTGAGTCGAGGGGTGGGGGGTTGGCGCTGACACCCCAATAATTTGGTGGGGGGGGCAGAAACGAGGGGTTACTAACGAGTGACCCCCCCCCCCCCCTCCCCCAGTGCTGCTGGCTGAGGAGCCCCCCGAGAAGGAGCCCCCCCCTCACGCCTTGGAGAGCAACTGAGCAAAGTGGGGGGGGGGGGGGGCACAAAGCCAACCCCCCCCCCCACCAAGAAACCCTCCAAAACCTCAATGGGGACCCCCCAGACCCTCACATCCCTCCCTTGACCCCCCCCCAATTTGCCCCTCCCCCTCCAATTCTTGCCCCCCCCCCTTCCCCCCCCTCCTACCTCACGGGGGGTGGGGGGGGGCTCCTTTTGCCTACACCCCCCCCCCCCACCCCCAAATCTTGGTGCTGGGCTGAAACGGCCCCTCTGGGGGGGGGGGTCCTGACCCCCCCACCCCTCCCACCCCCCAATTCCGGGACCACTGGTGCCACATATGAGACCCTCGTGCAAGATCCTCGTGCAAAACCCTGGTGCGAGACCTTTGTGCAAGAGCTGACGCCATGCGAGACCCTCGTGCGAGGCCCTCCTGTGAGAACCTGACACGAGGCCCTCATGCGAGACCCTTGAGAGATCCTCGTGCAAGAGCCGCTCTTGTGCAAGAGCTTCCCTCATGCCAGACCCACCTGGATCCACAAGTGCCTCCCCCAAACCTCCTTTTTTTTGGGGGTGTGGGGCTTCCATGAGCCTCCAAACCCTCGCACGAGGGCTTTGCACGAGGGCCTCGCACGCGCCAGAGCCGCTGGGACCCACACGCACACCCCAAGCCCTTCGCTGCTCCCCAAAGTTTCGCTTCGGAGGGGGAGAGGGGTTCTTGTACTGCCCCCCACCCCCCCTCTTCCTCGTGCACTCGCACGCGCTTGTGCAAGGGGAACATTTCAGTGTAGCACACATACAGCCCAACTCGTGCAAAGACCCTCTCCCCCCCCCAATAAACCTGCTCTGAAACCAACTAGTGTCTTGCTGGTGCTGCCAGATAGTGAGCCATGGGGGGGGGGCATAGGGGCAATGAGGGTGCCAGATAGGGAGCCATAGGGGGAGATAGGGGCAAGGGGGGCTGCCAGATAGGGAGCCATAGGGGGAATTAAGGGCAGTGAGGGTGCCAGATAGGGAGCCATAAGGGGAGATAGGGACAGTGGGGACTGCCAGATAGGGAGCCATAGGGGGAATTAAGGGCAGTGAGGGTGCCAGATAGGGAGCCATAGGGGGAAATAGGGGCAATGGGTGCTGCCAGATAGGGAGCCAGAGAGGGAAATAGGGGTAATGAGGGTGCCAGATAGGGAGCCATTGGGGGAGATAGGGGTAAGGGGGGCTGCCACATAGTGAGCCATTGGGGAGATAAGGGCAGTGGGTGCTGCCAGATAGGGAGCCATTGGGGGAAATAGGGGCAGAGGGGGCTGCCAGATAAGGAGCCATTGGGGCAAATAGGGGCAATGAGGGTGCCAGATAGGGAGCCATAGGGGGAAATAGGG
>JAUMJK010002164.1:0-24044 GCA_033558105.1 Coccyzus lansbergi | reverse complement strand
AGGGGACAAGGAGGAGCCAGCGGGGAGGGTGACTGGAAACTCGCTGCGTCCTCTCTCCCCGCAGAGGCCGGCGAGCATGCTGACATCTTCACTTTATTGGCAGGAGCTCCCAAGCGGAGTTGGAGGCGGCTGTTGCCAGGCAAAACCTGAGTTGTTTGTGCAGCGTCTCGTGTTTGCTGGACTTTGCTGTCAAACGGCTCCAACTGTTATCGGCAACGCTGGCCGGGGCTGCCCCTGCTCGTGGGGCCGGAGTGGGGGTTCTCCTTCTTTGGAGGGTCCCAGTGGAATGGTTGGACTCCATGATCCGATGGGTCTCTTCCAACCTGGTTGTTCTATGATTCTATGATTCTTTCACCTCTTTTTATTGGGTTTGTTGGATGGGAGCTGGATGCCTTGGAGAGGATGGGAGGGGAAAGCTGCAGAGTGAGTCTCGGAGGGTTTGTGAACAGAGGGAACCCAACTGCTCCGTGCAAAGCTGGTGGGAGCCTCGGGATGCAGTGAGGTGGCAGGAAGGGGGATAGAGCCATTCCTTGGGCCAAACTCCATCCGTGAGGCCAGATCAGGGCAGCCAGGAGGTTTTGGACCAAGACTGCTGCCTGTAAACGTGTGTGCAGGCTCCTCGCCTGCCTTTTCCACCAGGTTTTATCCTGGAGAAGAGGAGGCTGAGGGGAGAACTCATTGCTCTCTGCAACTACCTGAAAGGAGGTTGTGGAGAGGAGAGCAATGGCCTCTTCTCCCAAGGGACAGGGGACAGGACGAGAGGGAATGGCCTCAAGCTCCACCAGGGGAGGTTCAGGCTGGACATTAGGAAAAAGTTTTTCACAGAAAGGGTGATTGGGCAGTGGCAGAGGCTGCCCAGGGAGGGGGTTGAGTCACCTTCCCTGGAGGGGATTAAGGGACGGGTGGACAAGGTCCTGAGGGACAAGGGTTAGTGATTGATAGGAATGGTTGGACTCGATGATCCGATGGGTCTCGTCCAACCTGGTTGTTCTATGATTCTATGATTCTTCAAAAGGGGAAGAGGAGCAGCAGGAAGGTGCCAGGGGAGGGTTAGGCTGGGCATGAGGAGAAAGCTCTTTCCCAGAGGGGGTTGGAGGGCTGGAGCAGCTCCCAGGGCAGCAGCCACAGCACCAAGCCTGACACAGATGTGAACATTGGATTGTTCTGTGCAGGGACAGGCGTTGTCCTCGAGGACTCCTGAGGGTCATTTCATAGAATCACCAGGTTGGAAAGGACCCACTGGATCATCGAGTCCAACCATTCCCATCAAGTTCTTTACCCTTTGGCCCCAGCAGGCATTTTCCACGACTCCCTGAACCAAAGCCTGGGGAAAGAAGGAGCAGAAAGGATGCTCGGGGGCCGAGCACCCTGTGTCACTGCCCTGACCCCACACGGGGGGTAGAATTGACCCGCTGCCATTACGGGGTAGGGACCCCTGCGAACTACGACTCCCAGCATCCCCCGCAAGCGGCGCTTCCCATTGGCTGAGCGTGTGAGTGTTAGCCACGCCCACTCACGTTCCCATTGGTCAAGAGCGTGCGCGTTGGCTACGACCCCTCATTGATATTGAATGGCGGCATGCAGCATGGCCACGCCCCCTCGCTCCCTATTGGCTATATGGTGTCCACTGGCCTCGCCCCCGCGCTGCGATTGGCTATTTGTATCAGAGTTGGCCCCGCCTGCGCGTTCCTATTGGCTGAAGTGGTTGAGGGGGGCGTGGCCAATATAACCCCCGCCCACCATGCACTATGAAAGCGGCGCGGGGCGCAGGGACCCCCAGGGCTGGTCATGCTGCTGACCGGGTCGCACTACCGGGGCTGCGGGGTCCCCCAGGTAAGGGACCCCCCCCCCCCCCCCCCCCCCCCCCCGGTCCCTCACACCCTGAGCCACCGGGATAGCGTGGGGGGCTGGCACCGGGCACCTACCGGGGTCCCTCCACCTTGGGGAAGGGTCGGGGGAGATGGGATTGAGCTGGAAAAGGGACCCTCTTGCATGCATGGGGGTGAAAATAAGGATGTTGGGAGCCCACAGTAGATCTCCTGTGGACGTGGTGGTCTTGTGCTGGCACTGGGGAGGCTGTAGGGGAGATATCAGGGTCTGCCAACACCCTAGGAGCAGGCACAGGTCCTGTTCTGGCACTGGGGAGGCTGTAGGGGAGATACCAGGGTCTGCCAACCCCCCCAGGAGCAGGCACGGGTCCTGTTCTGACATTGGGGAGGCCTAGGGGAGAATATCGGGATGTCCCAAACCCTCCAGGAGCTGCGACATGTGTGGGAGACAGACACAGGTCCAGCCTGTGGCGTGGGCTGGCAAAGGGAAACTGAGGCAGGGGCTGGTAATGGGCTAGAGGGTGGGTGGTGCAGGGTTGGGGGGAGGCTGGGGCATCTGTTGAGTTGTGCTGCCGTTCCCGAGCCCGGACATGGAATCTGTTTGGTGTCCCCATTAACCCAGAGATCTGGGAAACATTCCTTAGTGCCCAGAGCATTTGCATTTGAGGTACAGCACAAAAAACTGGAGTCCTGAGGTGTCCATGGAGCTTTGTGGGACCCCTCGTCCACCCTATCGTCCACCCTAGGCAGTCAGGCTGCTCTGCAACTTCATCCCTCAACCTGCTGAGCTTCCTAGAAGCTGAGAATTGTGTCTATTTATAAGACTGATTTTCCACTTTGGAAAAAAAAAAAAAAACCA
The DNA here is from genome assembly GCA_033558105.1 of Coccyzus lansbergi. Classification (NCBI taxonomy): domain Eukaryota; kingdom Metazoa; phylum Chordata; class Aves; order Cuculiformes; family Coccyzidae; genus Coccyzus; species Coccyzus lansbergi. The sequence goes on along the minus strand of JAUMJK010002164.1, from coordinate 21,356 downwards.
AAACAACAAAACAACCACTTGCAGTTTTTCCACTTGCTCCTCCAGTCGCCTTTCCTCAGGTTTAACCAGGGCCAGTGGGATCGCTCTGCACCTCCAGACTTTGCTTGAGGGGAGTAAGTGCCTCCCCAAATAGCCCAAATAGCCCAAACAGCTGAGCCACCTTGGTGGAGCTGCAGGGATGGTTATTCCAAGCTGGAAACCCTGGGACGGTGGGTTGGAAAGACCCCAGACAGCTGAGGAATCCACTCTTTGGAGAGGATGGAGATGCTGGGGATGCCACCAACGCTGTGGGCGCAGTGTTTGCACCCCTGCAGGGCTCTCTGCTTAGCAGCAACCCCACTCTCCTCTGTGAAACCTCCTCAGGTTCACGGGACGAGGCAGAGTGGGATTTGGGGATCCCATTGAATCATAGAATCATAGAACAACCAGGTTGGAAGAGACCCATCGGATCATCAAGTCCAACCATTCCTATCAAACACTAAACCATGTCCCTCAGGACCTCATCTACCTGTCCCTGAAACCCCTCCAGGGAAGGGGAATCAACCACCTCCCTGGGCAGCCTGTTCCAATGCCCAATTGCCCTCATGCCGGAGTGTGGTGGCCGCAGGGTTTGCTTTCCAAGAGCGGATCTGGCTGGTGCCAAGGGGGCCGTGGTCGTGCGTCGGCTCCATGCGTCACCAGGGCTGAGCCCTGGTGCTGCCGTCACCCCTGGGACAGTCCAGGGACACAATCCTGCCCGGGTCTGGCAGGAGCGCAGCAGCTATAAGGGGTAAGCTTGCTCTGCTGGGCTGCCGCAGGGTTGTTTGTTCAACCTGGCCTTATCGAGAATGATTTTCCAACACCTGACTAAGCACTGGCAGCAGCGCCACGGTGGCTCACGGCTCAGCACACTGGGCCTCCTGCTCCTTGGGGGTTTAACTCCTCCCTTCTATGGCTATTCTGTGCCGCTCCTTGAATCTTGTGTTCAGTTCTGGGCCCCTCAGCACAAGAAGGATGTTGAGGCTCTGGAGCGAGTCCAGAGAAGAGCAATGAAGCTGGGGAAGGGGCTGGAGAACAGGCCCTATGAGGAGCATCTGGGGGTGTTTAGCCTAGAGAAGAGGAGGCTGAGGGGAGACCTCATTACACTCTGCAACTACCTGCAAAGAGGTTGTGGAGAGGAGGGAGCTGGGCCCTTCTCCCAAGGGACAGGGGACAGGACAAGAGGGAATGGCCTCAAGCTCTGCCAGGGTCGATTTAGGCTGGAGATTAGGAGGAAGTTTTTCACACAGAGGATCATTGGGCATTGGAATAGGCTGCCCAGGGAGGTGGTTGATTCACCTTCCCTGGAGGTGTTTAAGGCACAGGTAGACAAGGAGCTGAAGGACATGGTTTAGTGTTTGATAGGAATGGTTGGACTCGATGATCCGATGGGTCTCTTCCAACCTGGTTGTTCTACAATTCTATGATTCTATTTCAACATCTTCCACCTGCCTTGAACTTGGGAGCAAGTTGTGTGGCTACTGCAGGTGGTAGCATCGCTTCCTTGCCTCAGTCTTCCCATCAGCTGAAGCAGGAGGTGAGGCGCGACCCGGAGGTGGCGCAGGGAGGGTTAACCACAGCACCCCTGAGGATTGCTTAATGCAGCAAAAAATAAGGAGGAGGATTAAAAAAAAAACAAACAAACAAACACCTTTAAAGGTCACCCTGAGCTGTCAGCAAAAAGCAGCAGGGGGTGGGCTGGGCTGCTCCTCGCCTGGGGAGCTGCCTGCTGGGGTCTCTCCGCTGCCATCCCCTCCTGGGGAGCCTCTTGGAATCATAGAATCATAGAATCACCAGGTTGGAAGAGACCCACCGGATCATCGAGACCAACTATTCCCACCAGTCAGTAACCCATGTCCCTCAGCACCTCATCCGCTCGCAACTTAAACACCTCCTTGGAGCTGGGAAGCAGCTCTTTCTCCCCAAACCGTGAGTCAGCGCAGAGCCAGCTCAGCACCCAGAGCAGCGCTGGCACGAGCCTCCTCCTGCTGTCACCCTGGTATCGCTTCCGCCGTGATTCAGGGCAGGAGCCTCCCATGAGGATGCAGGCGCTGCTGGCATCGCGGCGGCCCCAGGACAGCCGTGACCCGCTGCCCGGCACGGGGGGAACTGTCAGAGGCCACTCAGAAGTGGATGTGTGGATGTGGTTCATTTCATTTATGATTTCAGGGAGGTGGTTGATTCCCCTTCCCTGGAGGTGTTTAAGGCACAGGTAGATGAGGTCTTGAGGGACTTGGCTTAGTGTTTGATAGGAATGGTTGGACTAGAAGATCCGATGGGTCCCTTCCAACCTGGTTGTTCTATGATTCTATGAGTGCAAATTGAAAGGATCGAGGGAGTCAAATTTCGCTCTAAGCTGGCGCTTTATTCATTGTGCCCATAAAGCAACTTACGATAGAGACGGAAGACAAGGAAGGAGGAGGGGAGAAAAGGGAAGGAAAAGGGTCCACCACAGAATCTTGGAATGGTTTAGGTTGGAAGGGACCTCAAAACCCATCCAGTTCCACCCTCTGCCATGGGCAGGGACACCTCCCACTGGATCAGTGGCTCCAAGCCCCATCCAACCTGGCCTTGAACCCCTCCAGGGATGAGGTGGCTCTGGACAACCTGGCCCATGGCTTCCCCACACCTCATGGTGAAGAATTTCCTCCCAATATCTAATCTAAATCTTCCCTCTCTGGTTTATAGCCATCTCCGCTTGTCCTGTCACTCCCCAGCTTCTTGTAGCCCCTTCAGGTGCTGGAAGGTCACTATAACGTCTCCTCGGAGCCTTCTCTTCTCCAGACTGAACAACCCCAACTCTCTCAGCCTGTCCTCGTACGGGATGTGTTCCAGCCCTTGGATCATCCTTGTAGCCTCCTCTTGACCCATTCCACAGCTCTATCCCATTCTTAGAATCATAGAACAACCAGGTTGCAAGAGACCCATCGGATCATCGAGTCCAACCATTATGTCAGGGTTGCTGAGCTCGCATCCTGCCTGTGGTCTCTGGGCTCCTGGAGGTGGTGGCTGAGCTCCACCTGCACTCAGGGATAGGTTCCAGCCTCACGGTGCCACCCCAGCTTGTCCTGGCAGAGGGACCTGGGGGATTCCTGCAGGGAATGGGAATAAGAGGCTGGTGTTTCTCCACCCGGAGCAGGGTGCTGAGCGCCTCCTCCATGCCAGGCAGTGCCACCACGGGCACCTGCATCCGGAACATGGGCTGGAGGAAGCGATGCTGCAGGTGTTTGTGTACTCAAAGCCCTTCCTGCTACCACTGCCGCGTTTCCATCCTGGTCCCAAGCAAGTGCTGTGTCCCCCCCTGGGATTTGGGGTAATCATAGAATCATAGAACAACCGGGTTGGAAGGGACCCATCGGATCATTGAGTCCAACCATTCCTATCAAATGCACCGACCCTTTTCCCCTCACCTCCTTCCCTGGGCTGGGAGCACTTGAACCCTTTCCCACCCTCTTTTCCCCAGGTTCTGAGCTCTCCGTAGATGTCTGAGGGGTTATTTTAGCTTTCGGGGGTGGGTGCTCTGCCATGGTTGGCACCTATGGGTGCAGCTGGGGTGCGAGCAGTGAGATTTCCCCTGCACCACTGCAGACTTGTACCTGGTGGGAGGTTGTGGTGCAAAAGAGGGATGGGGAGAGGATTTAAGCTGCATCCCTGCCTTTCAGAGCTTGGGAGTAGGGTGTACCGGTCCCGTTGTGCTCTGGGTTGGGGTTTGTACTTGTGGCATCCCCGTTGCTGCTCCTGGGAGCACCTTGGTTGGTCACAGCTGAGCGCTCACACTGGAGAGAGGGGAAAAATTGTCTACTTAGAGAAAATTTTTCACGGAAAGGGTCATTGGGCAGTGGCAGAGGCTGCCCAGGGAGGGGGTTGAGTCACCTTCCCTGGAGGGGTTTAAGGGACGGGTGGATGAAGTGCTGAGGGACATGGGTTAGTGACTGATGGGAATGGTTGGACTCGATGATCCGGTGGGTCCTTTCCAACCTGGTGATTCTATGATTCTATGAAAACAGAGCACTTGGTCTTCCCTAGGGAGGGTTGAGGATGGAATTTGGGGGACGTCAAACCACTGCTGAGCCTGTGCCGGGAGTGTGGGGAGCAGCACTGAGTGGCTTGTTTCTATTTACACTGTGGATTTGGGGAGGGAAAAGAAAACTGGTGGAGATGTTGAGGGGTGGTTTGTGCCCATGGGTGTTAGCGGGAGCCCCACTGTATGGTGATGATTCCCTGGAGGGGTTTAAGGCATGGATGGACGAGGCGCTGAGGGACACAGGTTAGTGATTGATGGGAATGGTTGGACTCGATGATCCGGTGGGTCTCTTCCAACCTGGTTATTCTATGATTCTATAATTGCAAATCCCCATGGCTGTTCCCAGGACCCGTGGAACATCCCAGGCTCCGCTTTGCGCTGTGTGAATTATGAGCCAAGGGGTGTCTCCACTCTCCTGGCTCGGCTGTCCCGGTGTCTCAGGGACTGAGCAACACCCCAGCAGGGTTTCGTCAGGCTGACGCAGCGCTGCGGGGGCGATGGCCGCGTGTCCCCGTCGCCCCTGCGGGGTGGCTGCCTGAGTCACCCTTTCCGGTGCCGCCGCACTCATCCCAGCGATGCTGGGTGGCTCTTGGCTGCTCCGGTGCTGGCCCGAAGCCGACGCTCTTTCCTTCGTAGGACACGGACGTCCAGGACCCCCAGCAGCTGGGGAGGGGGCCCAGCGCCTTCATCCCCCTGGGAGAGGTGAGAGCGATGGGGATGGGATTGGGTGGGCACGGCCCTCCCTGCTGGGGGCACCTTCACCCCTCTCTGCCCTGGGTGGGGGGTCATGGGGCTGTTAAGGAAGGTTTCCCATCCCCCTGCCCCAAATTCTAGGTCTCGGGGTGGGATGGGGAAGGGTCAGCTAGCCCAGGGTGATCCTTGTGGTGCTCTATATGTGTCTTGTTTTAGAGGATTTGGGGAGCAGTTAGATTCATAGAACAACTAGGTTGGAAGGGACCCATCGGATCTTCTAGTCCAACCATTCCTATCAAAATGTTGTGTCGTTCCCTGGAATTTTCCTACCCTGAGTCCCTTCCCTGCTCATGCCTCAGTTTCCCCACTTCCCTGCCCGTGCCTCGGTTTCCCCACTCAGCCAAACGCTGCTCTTCACAGAATGGTTTGGGTTGGAAAGGACCTTTAAAGGTCACCTAGTCCAGCCCTCCCTGCTCTTTTTCCCTGTGTGTTGTAAAGGCAACCTCTACCCTGCTCCCCAGAAAAATAAACCAAACATGCCCTGAAATCCTTGGGTGTCCCCGTGCCGGGTGCTCAGTGCTATCTCAGCACCCGGTGTGGGTGTCCCAGATGGTTCCTCCGTCGGCAGCGATAGCGCCGGTGGTTTCGTCACCACGGTGGGGGTGGAGAAGCTGGAGGGGGGAGTTGCTGAGCCCCATCTCCTCCTCCCCACCCTGAACACCAGAGTCCAAATAAACAACCCCAGAGTCGGAGCTGGCTGAGCTGCACAGGGTCCAGGATGGAGACCCCCAAAGCTGGGAGCGGGGAGATGGGGAGCGGGAGCTCCCGGCGGTGTCCGTTCAGGGCAGGAGGGAGAAGGCTGAGCACCTCGGATGGGGTGAGCGTCTCCTTTGGTGGGATGGGTGCTCCTGGTTGCCTGGGTCATGCTTCCTTCTAGGTTTAGGGGGGTTCTTGGGAAGAGGAGGGTGCAACCCTTCACCTCCCTCCTCTCTCCGTTCCCACAGATCCTTCAGGGAGGTGTGGAGAGCAGCTGTCGGCAGCTCCTCATCGAGGCTTTCGTCTCGGCGGGCAGGGTGGACAACATCACCATGGTGATGGGGCTGCACCCCCAGTACCTCAGCAGCTTCTGGAAGACCCAGTGCCTCCTGCTGCGCATGGACGGGCCTCTGCCCTACCACAAGCGCCACTACATCGCTATCATGGTGAGGACGGGGGCCCTGGGATGTGGGGATGCGTGTGGCCCCAGCACCCGCGCTGGGGTTTTGCCTGGAGACAGGAAGGAGTTTCAGGGAATAATGGAATGGGTTGAGTTGGAAGGACCTCAAAACCCATTCAGTTCCACCCCTGCCGTGGGCAGGAACACCTCCCACTGGACCAGGGGCTCCAAGCCCCATCTAATCTGGTCTTCAGCACCTCCAGGGATGGGTTCTGGGAGTGCTGGTTGACAGCGAGTTAGAATCATGGAACCATGAAATGGTTTGGGTTGGAAGGGACCTCCAAGCCCATCCAGTTCCACCCCTGCCATGGGCAGGGACACCTCCCACTGGATCAGGGGATCCAAGCCCCATCCAACCTGCCCTTGAACCCCTCCAGGGATGGAGACCCTGATCTGGGTCTCATTCCCAGGGAATACCCTCCAAGGGTGATGTTGGGGAGGTGGGTCCCTGCCTTGGCTTCTCCAAGGGCTTGTAGGAGGTTGGGAGGACCTGGCTGGTGCTGTGGGCTCACCGCGCGGCTCTCCCCACAGGCAGCAGCCCGACATCAGTGCTCCTACCTGGTGGGTTTGCACATGGGGGAGTTCCTGCGGGCGGGGGGAAACCCGGCCTGGCTGCAGGGGCTGCACTGTGCCCCCCAAAAACTCCGGAACCTCAATGAGATCAACAAGCTGCTGGCTCACCGGCCCTGGCTCATCACCAAGGACCACATTGAGGTGAGAGCTGGGGCTGCAGATCCCCAAAAAACATGGGTTTAGGGAGTGGCTTGACCCTAGGGGCAACATCCATGCTCAGACCCCCTTACTTCCCCAGGTTTAACCCTTTCAGAGAAGTCTTTGAGATCATAGAATCATAGAACAATCAGGTTGGAAGAGACCCATCGGATCATCGAGTCCAACCATTCCTATCAAACACTAACCTATGTCCCTCAGCGCCTCGTCTACCCGTCCCTTAAACACCTCCAAGGAAGGGGAATCAACCACCTCCCTGGGCAGCCTATTCCAATGCACAATGACCCTCTGTGTGAAAAACTTCCTCCTAATCTCTAGCCTAAATCTCCCCTGGTGGAGCTTGAGGCCATTCCCTCTTGTCCTGTCCCCTGTCCCTTGGGAGAAGAGCCCAGCTCCCTCCTCTCCACAACCTCCTTTCAGGTAGTTGGAGAGAGCAATGAGGTCTCCTCTCAGCCTCCTCTTCTTTTAGGTTAAACACCCCCAGCTCTCTCAGCCGCTCCTCATAGGGCCTGTTCTCCAGCCCCTTCACCAGCTTCGTGGCTCTTCTCTGGACTCGCTCCAGAGCCTCAACATCCTTCTTGTGCTGAGGGGCCCACAACTGAACACAGGATTCAAGGAGCAGCCTCACCAATGCTGAGTCCAGAGGGAGAATCACCTCCCTGGCCCTGCTGGTCACACCATTTCCGATCCAAGCCAGGATACCATTGGCCTTCTTGGCCACCTGGGCACACTGCTGGCTCATGTTCAGTCGCTGTCGACCAATTCCCCCCAGGTCCCTCTTCTCCTGGCAGTTTTCCAGCCAGGCTTCTCCCAGTCTGTAGCTCTGCATAGGGTTGTTGTGCCCCAAGTGCAGGACCCGGCATTTGGCCAAGATGGAGAGCAGGGTCTGTGCTTCTCCAAATGGATGGGGAAGGGGTGATTTGTCCCCCTGGTTGGGGACTGTCCTTCCAGAGGTGGTTGGTTTAGTGGAGAAAGTCACATCCCACATACCCTCCTGTCTCCCTGTTCTGGGGTGCATCAGGGAGGCTGGGGGCGTCTTTCCAACCCTGTGTGCTTTGCAGGCTCTGCTGAAGACCGGGGAGAACAGTTGGTCCCTGGCAGAGCTGGTCCAAGCCCTGGTGCTCCTCACCCACTACCACTCGCTCGCCTCCTTCGTCTTTGGCTGCGGCATCAACCCCGAGGAGGACCAGGATGGGGGGCAGAGCTCCCGGCCCCCGTCACCCCACAGTGACAGCAGCCCTGCCTCCGACGACAGCCTGGGGGGCTCTGGGGTAAGAGGGGGCTCTCTTGTGGGGCTGTGGGGTGGGAAGGGAGGGCATGGTGGGGGTGCTGGACTTCTTTCTGGTGCTTCCCTTGGGAATTGTTTATTCTGGAGAAGAGGAGGCTGAGGGGAGACCTCATTACTCTCTCCAATTACCTGAAAGGAGGTTGTGGAGAGGAGGGAGCTGGGCTCTTCTCCCAAGGGACAGGGGACAGGACGAGAGGGAATGGCCTCAAGGGGAGGTTTGGGCTGAACATTAGGAAAAGGTTTTTCACGGAAGGGGTCACTGGGCACTGTCAGAGGCTGTCCAGGGAGGTGGTTGAGTCACCTTCCCTGGAGGTGTTTAAGGGATGGGTGGATGAGGTGCTGAGGGACATGGGTTAGTGATTGATGGGAATGGTTGGACTTGATGATCTGGTGGGTCTCTTCCAACCTGGTGATTCTGTGATTGCATTTTATTGGGAAGAGCAGATAAAATCATAGAATCATAGAACAACCAGGTTGGAAGAGACCCATCGGATCATCGAGTCCAACCATTCCTATCAAACACTAAACCATGTCCCTCAGCACCTCATCTACCTGTGCCTTAAACACCTCCAGGGAAGGTGAATCAACCACCTCCCTGGGCAGCCTATTCCAGTGCCCAATGACCCTCTGTGTGAAAAACTTCTTCCTAATCTCCAACCTAAATCTCCCCTGGCAGAGCTTGAGGCCATTCCCTCTTGTCCTGTCCCCTGTCCCTTGGGCGAAGAGCCCAGCTCCCTCCTCTCCACAACCTCCTTTCAGGTAGTTGTAGAGAGCAATGAGGTCTCCTCTCAGCCTCCTCTTCTCTAGGCTAAAGATGCTTTAGGGCTGTGCAGCAGTACCTTCCTTTCAGTGTTCCAGACCCTGGGATGGTCCAGGCAGAGCAAACCCAGAGGCAAATGCTCTTTAGAGGAGCTCTGGGGTTGCTTCAAGTGGCAGCAGAGCCAAAAGTGTCTCTGTGCTGCTCTGAGCTTCCAACCCCTCCGCGATCTTGCTCGACCTGGGGCAGCGTTGATTCTGTCTTCTGCTTCCCCAGGGCAAGGACGCGATGCAGGAGGTGGAGATGCTGATGGAGAAGATGAAGCTCCTGCAGGAAAACCAGATGGAGGAGGAGGGCGTCACGCAGGAGGAGATGGCGACGCGCTTTGAGCAGGAGAAAACGGAGAGTTTGCTGGTCACTCCCTCCGGTGAGGAGGTGCAGGGGTCCCTGTGGGTCAGGGGAGTCACAGGGTGGGAGAAAAGGAGCATCTGCCCAGGGAGGAGCAGGATCAGGCCCCCAGCTGCAGAGTTGGCTTTGTCTGGTGTCAGGCTGCATCGCTTAGAGCCACTGAGCCACACGGTGCTGTCTTCTAGATCTCGCGGAGCACTCCCTGCAGTCCAACGTCCTCTGCTTCGTGGAGGACCCCGAGTTCGGCTACAAGGACTTCACGCGGAGGGGCGAGCAGGCTCCCCCCACTTTCCGTGCGCAGGTGGGTGCTGGGGGGCAGGTCCTGCTTGTCTTGGTTGGGTTGGAACCAGGCTGGAGCTGCTTGAGCAGCTTAACCAGGTGGGAATGGTTACCATGGCGGGAGAGCCAAGCCTTGAAGACCCTGGCTTTGGAAGGATTCCACATTTCCCCATCAAGCCCCAACTCCAGCATCCGTTCTCTGGCAGGATTACACCTGGGAGGACCATGGCTTCTCGCTCATCAACCGCCTCTACCCCGACGTGGGGCAGCTCCTGGATGAGAAGTTCCAGATTGTTTACAACCTGACGTACAACACCATCGCCATGCACTGCGGTGTGGACACGTCCATGCTCCGCAGGGCCATCTGGAACTACGTCCACTGCGTCTTCGGCATCCGGTAGGTCCCTGAGCCACTTCCAGAGCCTCTTCTCCTGTCCAATGTCTTCATCAACGACCTGGATGAAGGCATTGAGGGTACCCTTAGCAAGTTTGCAGATGACACAAAGCTGTGTGGAAGTGTTGATCTGCTGGAGGGTAGGGAGGCTCTGCAGAGGGACCTCAACAAGGTGGAGCGCTGGGCAGCGTCCAATGGCTTGAGGTTTAACACGGCCAAATGCCGGGTCCTGCACTTGGGGCACAACAACCCTATGCAGAGCTACAGACTGGGAGAAGCCTGGCTAGAAAACTGCCAGGAGGAGAGGGGGTGTTGGTTGACAGCCGACTGAATGTGAGCCAGCAGTGTGCCCAAGTGGCCAAGAAGACCAATGGCATCCTGGCTTGTATCAGAAATGGTGTGACCAGCAGGGCCAGGGAGGAGATTCTCCCTCTGTACTCAGCAGCGGTGAGGCCGCTCCTTGAATCCTGTGTTCAGTTGTGGGCCCCTCAGCACAAGAAGGATGTTGAGGCTCTGGAGCAAGTCCAGAGAAGAGCGACGAGGCTGGTGAAGGGGCTGGAGAACAGAACCTATGAGGAGTGGCTGAGAGAGCTGGGGGTGTTTAGCCTAGAGAAGAGGAGGCTGAGAGGAGACCTCATTACTCTCTCCAACTACCTGAAAGGAGGTTGTGGAGAGGAGGGAGCTGGGCTCTTCTCCCAAGTGCCAGGGGACAGGACAAGAGGGAATGGCCTCAAGCTCCACCAGGGGAGATTTAGGCTGGAGATTAGAAGGAAGTTTTTCACAGAAAGGGTCATTGGGCATTGGAATAGGCTGCTCAGGGAGGTGGTTGATTCACCTTCCCTGGAGGTGTTTAAGGCACAGGTAGATGAGGTGTACAGGGACATGGGTTAGTGTTTGATACGAATGGTTGGACTAGAAGATCCGATGGGTCTCTTCCAACCTGGTTGTTCTATGATTCTATGATTCTCCACCCTGGGTAGAGCCGGTGAGCGGCTCCAGCCTGGGAGCTGCAGCTCTTGGTGAGACCAAGGCAAAGGGTTGACGTTGGGGAGCTTGGCTTGGATCTGGAACAACCTGGAGGTGTGGGAATGGGCAGGTGTCTGGAACAACGTGTCCTCTCTCATCCAGCTATGATGACTATGACTACGGGGAGGTGAACCAGCTCCTGGAGCGCAGCTTGAAGATCTACATCAAGACGGTGGCCTGCTACCCGGAGAAGACGACCAAGCGGATGTACACACAGTTCTGGAGACACTTCAAGCACTCGGAGAAGGTGCTGCCCTCATCCCTTCTCACCCTGGTAGGGCTTGAAGGTGCCAAGCCCCCTCGGTGCCCTGACCCTGCTCTCCTCCTGTAGGTGCACATCAACCTGCTCTTGTTGGAGGCTCGGATGCAGGCGGCTCTGCTCTACGCCCTGAGAGCCGTCACCCGCTACATGACCTGACCCACCTCTGCTCCCTCCTCTTCCTCCTCCTCCTGCCTCAGGCTTGGAGGAAAGGCCAGGAGGGAGCTGATTCCCTAAAGACTTGGCTGGAAAATCGTCTCCCCTCCTCGAGGGGTCTGGAGCCGTGGAAGGAAACGTGGGAGAGATCCCCAGCAGAGGGGATCTTCAAGAAGTTGGGAAGATCCCAGGGTGCTGCCCTGGGCTTGGTGGAGCTCATCTGCTCTGTGCCTTTCTTGGGGTGAGCCCTGAACGAAGCCAAACCAGGTGCTTGTGGGTGCTGGTGTGACACCTCTGTGCCACGTCCTGGCACCAAGACTGAGGATCAGAGGTCACCAGAAGGTATCGCAGGCATCGCCTCTGCTTCCTGGGGCCTCGTCGTGCTGGATGATGTGCAGCTGCTCAGGGAATGCTGCCCTGGCTCCCCCTTCTCCCCATCCCTGCCTCACTCCTGAGGTAGGCGCTGCAGGAATGGGAGAAGCATCCGACCATCCCATCACCCAGCAAGCAGCCCCTGGTGCCGCTGCTCTCCAAGCTGAGTCCCTCCATGTCAAGATCTGCAATGGCTGTGGCTCCACCACTCCTCCCTGCTCTGAGCTGGGTGTTTGATCTGCTTTCAAGTGTCTGCTGTGACATGGGGACATCCCCTCGCTGCTCCCTCGGGTGTCCTGGACCCCAACCCAGCTCTCCACGGGGCCTTCAGGATGGGTTCAGCCCATCCTGTAATTTGTAATGTGAAGTGTCCCTTAACCTGGTTCCTGGAGCAGGAGCAGGGTGAGGGTAGAAGTGCCTGCACTGGGTTTTACACCCTTTTTTTTTTTTTTGTATCATTTTTTTAGCTGCTGCTGCCACATCTCCGCTGGCTCAGCCTTCGTGCCTGAGGTGGGCACTGCCCTCCTGCCTGCTCTGAGGGTGCTGGGGGGTTGTGGGGTGCCCATGGCTTTCCCGAGCTGGGCCAGAGCATTTCCCAGCGGTGCAGGTCGCCAGGGAGGTGCTGCTTCAGGAGAACCCCTGCTCCCAGCTCTGCTGGAGCCCAGCTCCAGCTCCAGCAGCATCACCTGCTGCTCAGCCCACTCCGGGTTTGACTCTGCTGAAATGTAGCTCCAATTAAGTTATTTCTCTAACTTTGGGGGATGTTTACTCCTGACTGGGCAAGGTGATGCCGCTGTGGCTTTGCTACAGGTCGTGTTTGGAAAAATAAAGTTATTCTTTTCGTTTTTCATTCTTTTTTATTTCATTTTCCAAGTGGCAGGGCAGCACTTTTCCCCTTGTTCAGCCCCAGGGGCTGAGCCTGCACAGCATGGTCTGGGGTGTGGGTGTCCCCCACTGCTCCAGGGGTGGCTGGGAGCAACCCTGGGGGTGCCCAAGGGGGAAAATGGGGAGCCCTGCACTCCCAGTTTGCACAAGAAGGTGGATTCTGTCCTTGCAGCAACTGTCCCCAACTTCTGGGTGGCTTTGAGCAACCAGATCCAGTGGGAGGTGTCCCTGCACAAGGCAGGGGGAGTGGAACTGGATGGGTTTTGAGGTCCCTTCCAACCAAAATGTGTTTTTTTCTGTGTGAGGCACCCCCTGGGAAGCCAGGATTTGAGGCACCAACATCCCAATCATCGAATCAGTAAGTATTCAGATTCCATTAAGTTGCTGAATTTAACTACAGATTCCACTGCTCGTCATCTGAAATATGTTTATTGTGGGGGGTATCAGTAAGGGCTCTGTAATGCAAGATTCTTCTGACATTTGCATTACAAGGAGAAAGACTCGTTGTAAATTAAATGGCTGGGGTTTAGTCTGCGCATATTTTGGGGAAAAAGTACTTTTGACAGAGGAATCAATTGAGACTCATCTTCCCTGGAGGTGTTCAAGGTGTGGGTGGATGAGGTACTGAAGGGCATGGTTTAGAGATTGTTGGGAATGGTTGGACTCGATGATCCAGTGGGTCTCTTCCAACCTGGTGATTCTATGATTCTATGATTCTATGAATCGTTTGGTTGGAAAAGACCTTTGAGATGGAGTCCAACCATACCTGTTCTCTACTGAACCATCCCTGAGCACCTCATCTACTGCTCTTTTAAATCCCTCCAGGGATGGGACCTCAACCACCACCTTGGGCAGCCTCTGCCGGTGCTGAGAAGCCTTTTGGTGAAGAAATTCTTCCTGATGTCCAGTCTGAACCTGCCCTGGTGCTACTTGAGGTCATTTCCTCTCATCCTATATAGGATGGTGTAGGTGTCCCATAGGATGCTCGGGGTCCTGCTGCTGGAAGGGGACTGAGCGAGCTGCTGGGGGGGGGTTGAAGCGGCACAGGGGACACCTCAACCTCGTGATGTGGAGCTCAGCATTTATCAGGGTGCAGGCAGGAGCTCCTGGCAGCTGCTGATAAGATCCTCGAGGAGAGGCCTGCCCGTCCCCTTGCTGCAGGAAGGTGCAAGGAGCTGGATCCCAACTCTGAGGCTGTCTGGGTCCTCCAGCCTCTGCTGGCAGGTAGGATCAACCGTCTGTCTCACCTGAGTACGGACACGGAGCTGCCTGGCCAGGTGGGGCTTGGGCACCATGGGTGAGGGTTTATAGAGCAGGGCCCGGGGGAAAGTGCTTCTGGGGCAGCTCAAAGGGCACTGGGGAAACTGAGGCAGGAGAGTGGGTCTCCCTCAGCTTTGCTGGTTGTGCTTTCCCTGGGTTGGTGTCCCTGTCCAGGTCCCCTTCCATGGCTAGTGACTGTGGGTTGGTTTAGCAAATAAAGAATCACAGAATCATCCAGTTTTTCGACCCCCTCCAGGGATGGAGACTCCACCACTGCCCTGGGCAGCCTCTGCCAGAGCTTCACCACCCTTTTGGTAAAGAAATCTTTCCTGATATCCAATCTGAACCTTCCCTGGTGCAACCTGAGGCTATTTCCTCTCATCCCATCCCTTGTTACTCGGGAGAAGAGCCCAGCACCCACCTCACCACAACCTCCTTTCAGGAGCTGCAGAGAGCAATGAGGTCTCCCCTCAGCCTCCTCCAGGCTAAACAGCCCCAGATCCCTCAGCCTCTCCCATAACCCTTGTTCTCCAGCCCCGTCCCCAGCTCCGTTCCCTTCTCCAGACACGCTCCAGCCCCTCAATGTCTTTTTTGTACTGAGGAGCCCAAAATTGATCCCAGGATTTGAGGTGCAGCCTCACCTTCCTTCTCCTACAGCCTTGCAAAGTTTGGTTTTCGCACAAAAAAAGGCTCCAAATTTTCCTCCTCTGTTGCCCCAGATTTATTTTAACTCCCCCAAGGATTTGCTGTGGGCATCTGGCATCTCCCATTCTTCTTGTAGTGATGGGATGAGGGGGAATGGCATTAAATTAGAGAGGGGCAGACTTAGACTGGGCATAAGGAGGAATTTCTTCACGATGAGGTTGGCTGCCCCATCCCTGGAGGGGTTCAAGGGCAGGTTAGATGGGGCTTGGAGCCCCTGAGCCAGCGAGAGGTGTCCCTGCCCAGGGCAAGGGATGGAATTAGATCATAGAATCATAGAACAACCAGGTTGGAAGAGACCCATCGGATCATCGAGTCCAACCATTCCTATCAAACACTAAACCATGTCCCTCAGCACCTCATCCACCCGTCCCTTAAACACCTCCAAGGAAGGTGAATCAACCACCTCCCTGGGCAGCCTATTCCAATGACCCTCTGTGTGAAAAACTTCCTCCTAATCTCCAGCCTAAATCTCCCCTGGTGGAGCTTGAGGCCATTCCCTCTTGTCCTGTCCCCTGTCCCTTGGGAGAAGAGCCCAGCTCCCTCCTCTCCACAACCTCTTTGCAGGTAGTTGTAGAGAGTAATGAGGTCTCCTCTCAGCCTCCTCTTCTCCAGGCTAAACACCCCCAGCTCTCTCAGATGCTCCTCATAGGGCCTGTTCTCCAGCCCCTTCACCAGCTTCGTTGCTCTTCTCTGGACTCGCTCCAGAGCCTCAACATCCTTCTTGTGCTGAGGGGCCCACAACTGAACACAGGATTCAAGGAGCAACCTCACCAGTGCTGAGTCCAGAGGGTGAATCACCTCCCTGGCCCTGCTGGTCACACCATTTCTGATGCAAGCCAGGATGCCATTGGCCTTCTTGGCCACCTGAGCACACTGCTGCCTCATGTGCAGTCGGCATGATCTTTAGATGATCTTTAAGGCCCCTTCCAACTCAAACCATTCTATGAACTGAGATAGAGTAGTTGCCTTTATTTCAGGGCTGAGCCTTTAACTCCTTGCCTGGCCTGTTACATCACTTTAACCCCCTTACTATTTTTTTTTTCAGGTGGTCACAATTATAAAGCAATAAATTCCCCACCCAGTGTTTAGGCAAGGCCTGCAATTTGTGCACCATACGTCTAATTTCTCAGCTGCTTTCATTGTCTCTCTCGCAGGGCAGAGGCGTGTTAATAACCTCCCTCCCCGCGGCTGCCAGTTAGGATCCCAGGTTTATTTTGCGCTACGCTTGCCCTCGAGTTCAACCCCTAACGCGGTTCAAATGCAGCAACGCGCTGCGAAAACAACAATAATAATAATTGGGGGCCGTGCTAAACGAGAGCTTTAAGGCTGATGGAGCATGAAGTGCTTTGCAGAATGGGCTGAGCTGCTGGGCTGGAAGAAGGGAGGGTGTAAGCAGCATCATAGAATCATAGAACAACCAGGTTGGAAGAGACCCACTGGGTCATTCAGTCCAATCATTTCTATCAAACACTAAACCATGTCCCTCAGCACCTTGTCTACCCATCCCTTAAACCCCTCCAGGGAAGGTGAATCACCCCCCTCCCTGGGCAGCCTCTGCCAGTGCCCAATCACCCTTTCTGTGAAATATTTTTTCCTGATGTCCAACCTAAATCTCCCCTAGCGGAGCTTGAGGCCATTCCCTCTCGTCCTGTCCCCTGTCCCTTGGGAGAAGAGTCCAGCTCCCTCCTCTCCACAACCTCCTTTCAGGGAGTTGTAGAGAGCAATTAGGTCTCCCCTCAGCCTCCTCTTCTCCAGGCTCAACACTTCCAGCTCTCTCAGACTCTCAGTTTACATAGCTGTGGGCATTCCCATGTGTCTCCCATGGGATCATGCATTTCCCAGGGATGAACAGCCACCTCGGCAAAGACACTGCTGTGGTCACCATAGGCTGTGATGGATCACGGCCCCGCAGCCCCAGGACTCCCAGTCCCTCCCAGTTCCTTTCCAGTGGAGTCCTGGGGCCACCCAGGTGCCCTGGTGAGGGTTTGGTGAGACAGTGGCTGGGAAGGGACTGAGCCCTGCTTGCTGCCTGAGCTCATGGGAACAGAATGTGTCCTGCCCATGGAGCCCAAAATATCCCCTGGCACCACCTGTGCCCAGCGCCAGCGTCACCCACACCGACCCAGCACTGCCACCGGGTCACTGCTGGGGGACAAACACCATCCAGAGGAGGCCACGGAGATGATCCAAGGGCTGGAGAACCTCCCATATGAGGACAGGCTGGGAGATTTGGGGTCAGTCTGGAGAAGAGAAGGCTCCAGGGAGACCTTAAAGCTGCTTCTAGAGCTAAAAGGGGCTCCAGGAAAGCTGGGGAGGGGCTCTTGATCAGGGAGTGCAGGGAGAAGGATGAGGGGGAATGGTTTTCAGCTGCAAAAGGGGAGATTGTGATGAGATCTTAGGGAGAAATGTTTTGCTGTGAGGGTGAGGAGGGCATGGAACAGGTTACCCAGAGCAGTGGTGGCTGCCCCATCCCTGGAGGGGTTCAAGGGCAGGTTGGATGGGGCTTGGAGCCCCTGATCCAGCAGGAGGTGTCCCTGCCCATGGCAGAGGTGGGACTGGGTGGGCTTGGAGGTCCCTTCCAACCCAAACCATTCTGAGATTCTAACCCAGCTCCACCAACTGCGCTCCTCGCCCTCAGCCCTCGATTCCTTCTCCTGGCAGCAGGTTTGCAGGGGACGCCTCCGGGGCTGGGGCTGCCCCCACATCCCCGCAAATCCCCGCAGCCCCCGCTGCTCCGGCTTTCCCAGCTTTCCCAGATCGGCAGCGCCACTCGCTGGGGGCCGAGAGCAGCGCTGCAACCAGCCCCATCACAGCCCTGCAACCCTCTACAAACCAGCCCCATCACAGCCCTGCAACCCTCTGCAAACCAGCCCCATCACAACCCTGCAGCCCTGCAACCCTTCTCTGCAGCCCCTCTGCAAACCAGCCCCACTGCAGCCCTGCCTTGCATCTCCTTTGCCATCTAACCCTATTGCACACCAGCCCTGCATCTCCTTTGCCATCTAACCCTATTGCACACCAGCCCTGCATCTCCTTTGCCATCTAACCCTATTGCACACCAGCCCTGCAGCCCCTCTGCAAACCAGCCCCACTGCAGCCCTGCCTTGCATCCCTCCTACTATGCAGCCCCATTGCACACCAGCCCTGCAGCCCCACTGCAAACCAGCCCCATCACAACCTTGTCCTGCATCACTTCTGCCATCTAGCCCCTCCGCAAACCAGCTCTGCACACCCTGTGCCATCTAGCCCTGCTGCAAACAAGCCCTGCAGCCCCTCTGCAAACCAGCCCCTCTGCAAACCAGCCCCACTGCCAGCCCCGTCTTGCAGCCCTGCTGCTATGCAACCCCATTGCGCACCAGCCCTGCAGCCCCTCTGCAAACCAGCCCCTCTGCAACCCTGCCCTGCATCTCCTCTGCCGTCTAGCCCCACTGCAAACCAGCCCTGCACACCCTCTGCAAATCAGCCCCACTGCAGCCCTGTCCTGCATCCCTGCTGCTATGCACCCCTACTGCACACCAGCCCTGCAGCCCCACTGCACACCAGCCCCATCGCAACCCTGCAGCCCTGCAACCCTTCTCTGCAACCCCCTCTGCAAACCAGCCCCACTGCAACCCTGCCCTGCATCTCCTCTGCCATCTAACCCTATTGCACACCAGCCCTGCAGCCCCAATACAAACCAGCCCCTCTGCAGCCCTGCCCTGCATTCCTGCTGCTATGCAGCCCCTCTGCAAGCCAGCCCTGCAGCCCCACTGCAAACCAGCCCCATCGCAACCCTGTCCGCCCTGCAGCCCCACTGCAAACCAGCCCCATCGCAACCCTGTCCTGCATCGCCTCTGCCAACCAGCCCCTCTGCAAACCAGCCCCATCGCAACCTCGTCCTGCATTGCCTCTGCCAACCAGCCCCTCTGTCAACCAGCCCTGCACACCCTCTGCCATCTAGACCCTCCGCAAACCAGCTCTGCAGCCCCTCTGCAAACCAGCCCCACTGCAACCCTGCCTTGCATCCCTGCTGCTATGCAGCCCCATTGCACACCAGCCCTGCAGCCCCACTGCAAACCAGCCCCATCACAACCCTGTCCTGCTTCACTTCTGCCATCTAGCCCCTCCGCAAACCAGCTCTGCAGCCCCTCTGCAAACCAGCCCCATTGCAAACCAGCCCCATCATAACCCTCCCCCGCACCCCTTCTGCAAACCAGCTCCACTGCAACCCTGCCCTGCATCCCCTTTGCCAACCAGCCCTGCTGCAAACCAGTCCTGCATCCCCTCTGCCATCCAGCCCCACTGCAACCCTGTCCTGCAGCCCCACCTGCAACCAGGCCTGCTGCAAACCAGACCTGCAGCCCCTCCACAAACCGGCTCCACCTCGACTCTGCCCTGCACCCCTGCTAGCAACCAGCCCTATCACAACCCTGCCCTGCATCTCCTCTGCCACCTAACCCTATTGCACACCAGCCCTGCATCCCCTCTGCAAATCAGCCCCACCGCAACCCTGTCCTGCATCCCTGCTAGCAACCAGCCCCATCACAATGCTCTACTGCATCCCCTCTGCAAACCAGTCCCACCTCAACCCTTCCCTGCATCCCCACTGCTAACCAGCCCCACCGCAAACCAGCTCTGCATCGCCTCTGCAAACCAGTCCCTCTGCAATCGTAGAATCAGAGAATCACAGAACAACCAGGTTGGAAGAGACCCATCAGATCATCAAGTCCAACCATTCCTATCAAACACTAAACCATGTCCCTCAGCACCTCATCTACCCGTCCCTTGAACACCTCCAGGGAAGGGGAATCAACCACCTCCCTGGGCAGCCTATTCCAATGCCCAATCACCCTCTGTGTGAAAAACTTCCTCCTAATGTCCAGCCTAAATCTCCCCTGGTGGAGCTTGAGGCCATTCCCTCTTGTCCTGTCCCCTGTCCCTTGGGAGAAGAGCCCAGCTCCCTCCTCTCTACAACCTCCTTTCAGGTAGTTGTAGAGAGTAATGAGGTCTCCTCTCAGCCTCCTCTTCTCTAGGCTAAACACCCCCAGCTCTCTCAGCCGCTCCTCACAGGGCCTGTTCTCCAGCCCCTTCACCAGCTTCATTGCTCCTGCCCTGCATCCCCTCTGCCATCTAGCCCCATTACAAACCAGCCCTATTAAAACCCTGTTGCAAATCACCCTCTGTGATCTTGTCCCACTGCAAAGCTGCCCTCTGTGCCCACAGCCGGTGCAGACACCCCAAAGCTGTTTGCAGACACCCCAAGGCTGTTTCCAGCCACCACGGTGCCTTCTCACTCGGTGGCTGAAACGGAAACCCCAACCGCGACTGGAGGCTGAGTCACATTTCCCAGGGCCGGCTGCAGCAGGAGGGAATGAAATACGTGTATTCACACAGAAAGAAGGGAATTAAATGAATATATTCACACGGAAGAAGTGGAGAGCGTGCTCTTGGCGTGTTTCCAGAGGGGCTGGAACACCAAGAAGTTGGGGTATGGAAGGGAGGAAGGTGATGGGTGCATCACGAGGGGATGGTGGGAGCTGGGGGGGTGCGATGCATCCCACTCGGATGAAGGAGCTGGATGGGGAGAAGCTGCCTGAGCATCAGCAACACCCTGGGAGCCTGAGTACTGTGCTGAAGCCGAGCCACGAGTGGGTTTGGTCACGGCCAAGTGCTCCTTGGCACTGAAAGGCCACCTGAATCATGGATGAGTAGGAGGATGCAGCTTTAGGGGCCCCTGGGCATCCCAGGACCACTGGCTTGACTTGAAAATAGTATTGGCGTCACCAGGAGAGGAAAGGTTGCATTTTCCGAGATCAGGAGACAGCCCCGGAGCAGCTTTCTCTCCACAAATCCTTCCCAGAGCCTGGAACAGCTCAGAGTTTATTTGCCGGAGAGCTGGAGGCCACCACTTAACGAGGCTGCAATGGAAATGATGCACAGAGGAGCCCAACAGCAGCGGTTGGGGGAAAAGGGAGGTGTTGGAGGCCATCAGGAATGCCTGGAACAGAGGTGGAGAGTGATTTTTGGCTCCAGGCTTGGATGAGATCCACACCCAGCGCCCCACACGTGGATGTGTCACCAGCACCTCAAGGTTTTGGGGAGTGAGCTCTCTGCAAAGGGCTGAATCCACCTCCCAAGGAACACTATCACAGGCTCCTGCAGGCAAACCCCATCCCACTGGGACATGGGAAGGTGAATTTAGTACCAGCCAAGGCAGAGATGCTGCGGGGATGAGAGATTTTAGGCAGTTCTGCAAGGATTTGGGGGTGCTGGGAGGGGCTCGCTGGCCTGGAGCATGGCTAGATGCCCCACAGGACAAGGGGCTGCTCATCCCATGAGGGGTTTTAATGCTAAAGGGGATAAACAGGCTTTCACGTGTATCCCCCCCACTCATGCTTGGAAAACACAGCATGTGAATAAAACCAGCCTGAGCTTTATGATTTGAAGGTGATGTTTTGACTTAAGGAGATACAAAAAAACCCCAAAGCCCCCTCTCCCCCCAACTCATTCCCAACCCACCTCTCAGCCCAACTGCCCGAGCATCCCCCCCCAATCCCAAATTCCCATAAGCCCCTGCACCCGCAAGCCCTCTGGGCACCTCACCCTGAGCCCCAGCAGCCCCCTTCCCCCCAACCTCCCCAGAACCTGTTGCCCCCAAACACCCTGACCCCCCATTGCCCACACCTCGACCTTCCCCATCCTCCCCGCATCACTCCATGGATCCCACCTCTATTGCCCTATCAGGGGGCGTGGCCTCTCGGCGATGAGGCGGGGCTTGTATAAGGGGCGTGGTCTTCGTTGGCGCGTGTTGCTGTGATGGGGCGTGGCTTTAGCCATGAGGCGTGGCTTGAGGGTGAGGGGCGTGGCCTCCCGTTGGACTCTCGGCGTCGCCGGCGTGTGCGTAGGGG
>JAUMJK010002163.1:0-28623 GCA_033558105.1 Coccyzus lansbergi | reverse complement strand
CCTCAACCCATAACTGACCCCCTAACCCATAACTGACCCCTCCTCACCTATAACTGACCCATAACTGACCCAGAACTGACCCCTCAGACCCATAACTGACCCATAACTGACCCCCCAGACCCATAACTGACCTCCCGGACCTGTAACTGACCCCTCCAGACCCATAACTGACCCATAACTGACCCCCCTGACCCATAACTGACCTCCCAGACCTGTAACTGACCCCTCCAGACCCAGAACTGACCCAGAACTGACCCCCTGACCCATAACTGACCCAGAACTGATCATCCAGACCCACAACTGAC
This sequence comes from Coccyzus lansbergi, assembly GCA_033558105.1. Lineage (NCBI taxonomy): Eukaryota > Metazoa > Chordata > Aves > Cuculiformes > Coccyzidae > Coccyzus > Coccyzus lansbergi. The sequence goes on along the minus strand of JAUMJK010002163.1, from coordinate 28,318 downwards.
CCACAAATGACCCATAACTGACCCATAACTGACTTCCCAGACCCATAACTGACCCATAACTGACCCATAACTGACTTCTCAGACCCATAACTGACCCCTCTGACCCGTAACTGACCCCTCTGACCCATAACTGACCCCCCAGACCCATAATTAACCCATAACTGACCCATAACTGACCCCGCAGACCCTTAACTGACCCCCCTGACCCATAACTGACCCATAACTGACCCCCCCAACCCATAACGGACCCATAACTGACCCATAACTGACTCTCCAGACCCATAACTGACCCCTCTGACCCCTAACTGACCCATAACTGACCCCCCAGACCCACAGCTGCCCCCAGGGACCCCTGTTTGCCCTCCCCATGTCCCTATTTGCCCCCAGAGACCCCCCAGTTACCCCTTATCCCCCCCAGTTGCCCCCCACTGCCCCCCCAGTCCCCTCCCAGTGCCCCCCAGTTCCCCCAGTGCCCTCCCAGTCCCTCCCAGTTTCCCCAGTGCTTTGGTTGTGGTTCGGGTGGTGCCGAAGGGCCCCCAGTTGCCCCCAAGTCCCTCCCAGTGCCTCCCAGTGCCCTCCCAGTGCCTCCCAGTGCCCCTCCAATCCCTCCCAGTCCCTCCCAGTCCCTCCCAGTGCCCCCCAGTCCCTCCCAGTCCCTCCCATTGCCCCCCAGTTCCCTCCCAGTCCCTTCCAGTGCCTCCCAGTCCCTCCCAGTGCCTCCCAGTGCCCCCCAGTGCCTCCCAGTCCCTCCCAGTGCCCCCCAGTTCCCTCCCAGTGCCTCCCAGTCCCTCCCAGTGCCCCCCCAGTGCCCTCCCAGTCCCTCCCAGTCCCTCCCAGTCCCTCCCAATCCCTCCCAGTCCCTCCCAGTTCCCTCCCAGTCCCTCCCAGTGCCCCCCAGTCCCCTCCCAGTCCCTCCCAGTGCCCCCCACTCCCTCCCAGTCCCTCCCAGTGCCCCCCAGTTCCCTCCCAGTCCCTCCCAGTGCCCCCCAGTTCCCTCCCAGTCCCTCCCAGTGCCCTCCCAGTGCCCCCCCAGTCCCTCCCAGTCCCTCCCAGTCCCCCCCAGTGCCTCCCAGTTCCCTCCCAGTGGCCCCCAGTGCCCCTCCCAGTCCCTCCTAGGTCCATCCCAGTCCCCCTCAGCCCTGTCCCAGTGCCTCCCAGTGCCCCCCAGTGCCTCCCAGTGCCTCCCAGTCCCTCCCAGTCCCTCCCAGTGCCCCCCAGTTCCCTCCCAGTCCCTTCCAGTGCCTCCCAGTCCCTCCCAGTGCCCCCCAGTGCCTCCCAGTGCCTCCCAGTCCCTCCCAGTCCCTTCCCATCCCCTCCCAGTCCCTCCCAGTCCCTCCCACTCCCTCCCAGTCCCTTCCCATCCCCTCCCACTCCCTCCCAGTCCCTCCCAATCCCTCCCAGTCCCTCCCAATCCCTCCCAGTCCCTCCCATCCCCTCCCAGTCCCTCCCAGTTCCCTCCCAGTTCCCTCCCAGTCCCTCCCAGTCCCTCCCAGTCCCCCCCCCCCCCCGCAGTGCGCGTGTTGTGTTGCAGGTGGTGCTGAAGGGCCCCCCTGGTGCTCCTGGCACCATCCTGCGCACGGTTCCCGTCGGGGGCGTCCGACTGGTCACTCCTGTCACCGTCTCGGCCGTCAAACCCACCGTCACCACCCTCGTCGTTAAGGGCACCACAGGTCAGCGCTAACGAACCCCTCCTCAGGCACCCCCCACCCCCCCCCCGTGGCCTTGAAGGGGCTAATTACCACCATTTGGGGCAAGAATTTGCCTCTTCCGTGGCCTCGAAGGGGTTAATTGCCATGTAATTAGCCTCTTCCTTGGCCTTAAAGGGGTTAATTGCCACGAGTCGGGTCCTCAGGGGCAATAATTAGCCTCTTCCGTGGCCTTGAAGGGGTTAATTGCCACGAGTTGGGTCATTAAGGGGCAATAATTAGCCTCTTCCGTGGCCTTGAAGGGGTTAATTACCATGTAATTAGACTCTTTCATGGCCTTGAAGGGGTTAATTGCCACGAGTTGGGTCATTAAGGGGCAATAATTAGCCTCTTCCGTGGCCTTGAAGGGGTTAATTGCCACGATTCGGGTCATTAGGGGCAATAATTAGCCTCTTCCGTGGCCTTAGAAGGGTTAATTACCACGACTTGGGGCAATAATTAACCTCTTCTGTGGCCTTAAAGGGGTTAATTACCATGATTAATGTCCTTGGAGGCAATAATTAGCCCCTTTGTGGCCCTAAAGGGGTTAATTGCCACGTAATTAGACTCTTTCACGGCCTTAAAGGGGTTAATTACCACAATTTGGGTCGTTAGGGGCAATAATTAGCCTCTTCTGTGGCCTTAGAGGGGTTAATTATCATGTAATTAGCTTCTTCCGTGGCCTTGAAGGGGTTAATTACCACAATTTGGGTCGTTAGGGGCAATAATTAGCCTCTTCCAGGGCCTTGAAGGGGTTAATTACCACGATTAGTGTCCTTAGGGGCAGTAATTAGCCCCTTTGTGGCCTTAGAGGGGTTAATTACCATGTAATTAGCCTCTTCCGGGTGATTAGGAGGGTCAATCACTGCCCTTTGCATCGTTACGTTGCCTAATTAGCCACTTCCACGTCATTAGGGGCGACTGGTTCTCCGACCCTGAGCTGTTAAGGTGGTTAATTAACCTGTTCGGTGTCGTTAGAAGGACTAATTACCCTGAGCTGTGTCATTAGGGGCTACTAATTACCCTCTTCGGTGTCGCTAGAAGGGTTAATTACCACCCCCTGTGTCATTAGGGTGGCTAATTACCCTCTCGGTGTCATTAGAGTGGCTAATTAGTGTGTCATTAGCATGATTCGTGGTGTTAGGAGGGCTAATTACCCTCTTCCCTGTCATTATAGTGGTTAATTACCACATTCTCCAGCGTTGAGGCGGCTAATTGGCCCATTTGATGTCATTAGAGTGGCTAATTAGCGTGTCGTTACCCCGATTTTGCTAATTACTGCTCCCGGCGCCACTCGAGTGCCTAATTAGCCTGTTTTACGTAATTGGAGTGGCTAATTGTCGCCTCCCGTGTCATTAGGGGCTGCTCATTAGCCCATTCGGTGTCCTTAGGGTGACTCATTACCATGTAATTAGCATGATCTTGTGTCATTGAGGTGGCTAATTACCCCTCTTTGTGTCATTAGAAGGGCTAATTACCCCCCCCCCCCCCCGAGTCGTGATGGTGGCTAATTACCCTCCCCCCATATAATTAGAGTGTCTAATTAGCACAGTCTGTGCCGTTCGTGGCTGCTAATTACCTTGTCCTGCGTCATTAAAAGGGCTAATTACCCCCCCCTGAGCCGTGATGGTGGCTAATTAGCTCCCCCCCCCCTAATTAGCACATCCCCAACCCCTTCGGGCGACTAATTAGCCCCTGACTTTAATTGTTCTGCTAAGGCGGCTACCGGGCCCTGAATATCGGTAGCCGCCTCATTAAAGCGGCTAATTAGTGTGTCCTTGAGCCACTCGAGTGGCTAATGAGCCCTGAGAGTCGGTAGCCACATCGTTCCAGTGACTAATTCCTGTGTTTTCAGGCCCTTCCGGTGGCTACTTGGCCCCGGATGTCGCTAGCCACATCGTTAAAGCGGCTAATTAACACCTTCCAAGGCCATTCGAGTGGCTACTTGGCCCCAGATATCAGTAGCCGCATCATTAAAGTGGCTTAATTAACACGTCCTTGTGTTATTTGAGTGGCTACTTGACCCTGGATATCAGTAGCCACATCATTAAAGTGGCTAATTAACACCTTCCAAGGCCATTCAGGTGGCTACTTGGCCCCAGATATCAGTAGCCACATCATTAAAGTGGCTAATTAACACCTTCCAAGGCCATTCAGGTGGCTACTTGGTCCCTAGTGTCAGTAGCCACATCACTAAAGCAGCTAATTCACCTGTTTCTAGGCCATTCGAGTGGCTACTTGGCCCCGGATCTCAGTAGCCACGTGATTAAAGTGACTAATTAACATGTCCTTGTGTTATTTGAGTGGCTACTTGACCCCGGATCTCAGTAGCCACATCATTAAAGCGGCCAATTAACACCTTTGAGCAGCATCCGAGCGGCTAGTTAGGTCTGGATGTCAGTAGCCACATCGTTAAAGTGACTTGATTACCATGTTCTTGAGCTACTCGAGTGGCTACTTGGCCCTAGATCTCAGTAGCCACATCACTAAAGCCGCTGATTAACTTGTTCTTATGCTATTTGAGTGGCTACTTGGCCCCGGATGTCAGTAGCCGCATCATTAAAGCGACTAATTGCTACGTTTTCAGGGCAGTCGAGTGGCTACTTGGCCCTAGATACCGGTAGCCACGTCGTTAAAGTGGCTAATTAACCTCTTCTCCTGCTATTCGAGTGGCTACTTGGCCCCAGGTCTCAGCAGCCGCGTCGTTAAAGCGGCTAATTAACACCTTTGGACGGCAACCCGAGCGGCTAGTTGGCTCTGGATGTCGGTAGCCGCATCGTTAAGGTGGCTAATGATCCCCCCCCCCTCTCGACCCAACGAGCGTCCCCTTGGTTAACCCCTTCAGGAGTGACGACGCTGGGGACGGTGACGGGGACGGTGTCCACCAGCCTGGCCGGAGCCGGCGGCCACGGGGCCTCGGCCTCCCTGGCCACCCCCATCACCACCCTGGGAGCCATTGCCACCCTCTCCAGCCAGGTCCTCAGCCCCTCCCCCATCACCGTCTCGGCCGCCACCACCGCCGCCTCGGCCGCCGCCGCCATCGCCGTCCAGGTGGGCTACCGGGGCGGCTACCAGGCGGCTACGGGGCTGGGAGGGCTACCGTAGCGGCTGCTGGAGCAAGGGGGGGGGTGGGGGGGGGGGGGGGTGGAGGGGCCGGGGCTACCGGTGGGAGCTTGGGGGCTACCTGGGGGGGGGGGGGGGATGTGGCTGCCTGGGGGGGAGGCCAGTTGGACCTTGAGGGCCACCAATAGGACCTTGAGGGCCACCAATAGGACGTCGAGGGCTACAAATAGGACCTTGAGGGCCACAAATAGGACCTTGAGGGCCACAAATAGGACCTTTAGGCCACAGATACGACCTTGAGGGCCACCAATAGGACCTTGAGGGCCACAAATAGGACGTCGAGGGCTACAAATAGGACCTTGAGAGCCACATATAGGACCTTGAGGGCCACGAATAGGACCTTGAGGGCTACAAATAGGACCTTGAGGGCCACAAATAGGACATCGAGGGCTACAAATAGGACCTTGAGGGCCACCAATAGGACCTTGAGGGCCACGAATAGGACGTCGAGGGCTACAAATAGCACCTTTAGGCCACAAATAGGACCTTGAGGGCCACGAATAGGACCTTGAGGGCCACAAATAGGACGTCAAGGGCTACAAATAGGACCTTGAGGGCCACGAAGAGGACGTCGAGGGCTACAAATAGGACATCGAGGGCCACAAATAGGACGTCAAGGACCACAAATAGGACCTTGAGGGCAACCAATAGGACCTTGAGGGCTACAAATAGGACTTTGATGGCCACTAATGGGACCTTGAGGGCAACCAATAGGACCTTGAGGGCCACAGATAAGGCCTTGTGGGCAACCAATAGGACCTTGAGGGCAACAAATAGGACCTTGAGGGCCACGAATAGCACCTTGAGGGCCACAAATAGGACTTCGATGGCAACAAATAAGACCTTGAGGGCCACAGATAGGACCTTGAGGGCCACCAATAGGACCTTGAGGGCCACAGATAGGCCGTGGTGGCCACCGCTGAGGTGTTTTTGGCCACCAGCCGGTGGCAGCCCCGGCCCAGGTGACTCTGATCACGACGCCGAGCGGGGTGGAGGCCCCTCCGGTGCAGGAGCTGCCGGTGTCCATCTTGGCTTCGCCCACCTCGGAGTCGGCGGCCACCGGGGCCAGCGAAGGGCCGGGGGAGGCGGCCACCGTCACCCTCCTCTGCTCCAACCCCCCCTGCGAGACCCACGACACCGGAACCACCAACACGGCCACCACCAGCCTGGTGGCCAACCTGGGCGCCGCGCTAGCCCCCCAGCTCCAGCTGTTGGCCGAGGGATCGCCCGCCGGTCACGCTAGCCACGCCGGCGAGGCCACCACCGCGGCCACCACCGCGGCCACCGCCAGGTTCTGCTCCAACCCGCCCTGCGAGACCCACGAGACGGGGACCACCAGCACGGCCACCACCACCGTGGCCACCGGGGCCGACAGCCAGGAGGTGGCGGCAACCAGTATGGCCGCCGTGGCCACCAGGATATGTTCAAACCCTCCCTGTGAGACTCACGAGACGGGAACTACGAACACGGTGACAACCTCCGGAGGCTCCAGAACCTTCTGTGGCTCTTTGAGTGAGGCCCAAGGGACTGTGGCTACCAACTCGGCCACCGTGGCCACCAGGATCTGCTCCAACCCTCCTTGTGAGACTCATGAGACGGGAACTACGAACACAGTGACGACCTCCGGTGGCTCCAGAACCTTCTCTGGGTCTTTGAGTCAGAGCCAAGAGACTGTGGCTACTAACACAGCCACCGTGGCTACCAGGTTCTGCTCCAACCCTCCTTGTGAGACTCACGAGACGGGAACTACGAACACAGTGACGACCTCTGGAGGCTCCAGAACCTTCTCTGGGTCTTTGAGTGAGACCCAAGGCACTGTGGCTACTAACTCAGCCACTATGGCTACCAGGATATGCTCCAACCCTCCTTGTGAGACTCATGAGACGGGAACAACCAACACAGTAACGACCTCTGGAGGCTCTAGAACCTTCTCTGGGTCTTTGAGTGAGACCCAAGAGACTGTGGCTACTAACTCAGCCACCGTGGCCACCAGGATATGCTCCAACCCTCCTTGTGAGACTCATGAGACGGGAACAACCAACACAGTGACGACCTCTGGAGGCTCCAGAACCTTCTCTGGGTCTTCAAGTGAGGCTCAAGGGACTGTGGCTACCAACTCAGCCACCGTGGCTACCAGGATATGCTCCAACCCTCCCTGTGAGACTCACGAGACAGGAACTACGAACACAGTGACGACCTCCGGAGGCTCCAGAACCTTCTGTGGTTCCTCCAGTGAGGCCCAAGGGACTGTGGCTACTAACTTGGCCACCATGGCTACCAGGATCTGCTCCAGCCCTCCTTGTGAGACTCATGAGACGGGAACTATGAACACAGTGACGACCTCCGGAGGCTCCAGAACCTTCTGTGGCTCTTTGAGTGAGGCCCAAGGGACTGTGGCTACCAACTCGGCCACCATGGCTACCAGGATATGCTCCAACCCTCCTTGTGAGACTCACGAGACGGGAACCACCAATACAGTGACGACCTCCGGAGGCTCCAGAACCTTCTCTGGCTCCTCCAGTGAGGCCCAAGGGACTGTGGCTACTAACTCAGCCACCATGGCTACCAGGTTCTGCTCCAACCCTCCTTGTGAGACTCATGAGACGGGAACAACCAACACAGTGACGACCTCTGGAGGCTCTAGAACCTTCTCTGGGTCTTCAAGTGAGGCTCAAGGGACTGTGGCTACCAACTCGGCCACCGTGGCTACCAGGATATGTTCAAACCCTCCCTGTGAGACTCACGAGACGGGAACAACCAACACAGTGACGACCTCTGGAGGCTCCAGAACCTTCTCTGGGTCTTCGAGTCAGACCCAAGGGACTGTGGCTACCAACTCGGCCACCGTGGCTACCAGGATATGTTCAAACCCTCCTTGTGAGACTCATGAGACGGGAACTACGAACACAGTGACGACCTCCGGAGGCTCCAGAACCTTCTCTGGCTCCTCCAGTGAGGCTCAAGGGACTGTGGCTACCAACTCGGCCACCGTGGCCACCAGGATCTGCTCCAACCCTCCTTGTGAGACTCATGAGACGGGAACTACGAACACAGTGACGACCTCTGGAGGCTCCAGAACCTTCTCTGGGTCTTTGAGTCAGAGCCAAGAGACTGTGGCTACCAACTCGGCCACTGTGGCTACCAGGTTCTGCTCCAACCCTCCCTGCGAGACCCACGAGACGGGAACCACCAACACGGCCACCACCACGGTGGCCACCGGCTCCTGCCCTGGGACCTCCTCCTCCGCCAGCACCAGCACCACCAGCAGCAGCACCGCGGTGGCTACCAACATGGCCGCCACAGTAGCCACCCCCGAGCCCTGCTCCGACCCTCCCCGCGAGACGGGAGCCCCCGACGCGGCCACCACCACCGCTGAGGTGGCTACCGACTCGGCCGCCGTGGCCACCACCCCACTAGCCACGGCGGCCACCACCCCCTCCCCTTCCTCCTCCTCCTCCTCCTCCTCCTCCATCTCCACCATCATCACCTCGGTGGCCACCAACACCGCCTCGGTAGCCGCTTCGGCCTCGGTGGCCGCCGGCGCCGCCTCGGCGGCCGCCGTGGCTACCGTCCCCTCGGCGGTGGCCACCGGGGGGAGCCGGGAGGCCTCTGGGCTTTCGGGGTGCCCCCCCGGCCCCTTCGCGGGCTCCTCCGACGGCAACTCTGGGGCTCCGAGTGGGAACCCGGAGGCGGCGGCTACCGACTCGGCCGCCGTGGCCACCACCACCACCAGCAGCAGGGTCTGCTCCAACCCGCCCTGCGAGACCCACGAGACGGGGACCACCCCCACGGCCACCACCGTCACCTCGGCCATGGGAGCCAACCAGGGTCAGTCCTGGGGGGACACGTCCGTCCCCCTCACTTTTGGGGGGGTCGGGGACCCCATTGGGCCCACGTTAGGGTCTGGGGGGCCCTTTCTAGCTCCCTTATGGGGTTTGGGGTCCATTTCCCCCCAACTTATGGGTCTGGGAGGGTTTGGGGTCCCTTTACATCTCTCTTATGGGGTTTGGGGTCCCTTTCCCCCCAACTTATGGGTCTGGGAGGGTTTGGGGTCCCTTTATATCTCACTCTTAGGGTTTTGGGGTCCCTTTTCCTCCCACTTATGGGGTTTGGGGTCCCTTTCCCCCCAACTTATGGGTCTGGGGAGGTTTTGGGGTCCCTTTCTGTTGCCCCTTAGGGTCTGGGGGTCCCTTTCTATCTCTCTTATGGGGTTTGGGGTCCCTTTCCCTCCCACTTATGGGTCTGGGAGGGTTTGGGGTCCCTCTCTATCTCTCTTATGGGGTTTGGGGTCCCTTTCCCTCCCACTTATGGGGTTTGGGAGGGTTTGGGGTCCCTTTCTGTTCCCCCTTAGGGTCTTGGGGTCCCTTTCTAGCTCTTATTATGGGTTTTGGGGTCCCTTTCCCCCCAACTTATGGGTTTGGGGAGGGTTTGGGGTCCCTTTCTGTTCCCCCTTAGGGTCTTGGGGTCCCTTTCTAGCTCTTATTATGGGTTTTGGGGTCCCTTTCCCCCCAACTTATGGGTTTGGGGAGGGTTTGGGGTCCCTTTCTGTTCCCCCTTAGGGTCTTGGGGTCCCTTTCTAGCTCTTATTATGGGGTTTGGGGTCCCTTTCCCCCCAACTTATGGGTCTGGGAGGGTTTGGGGTCCCTTTCTGTTCCCCCTTAGGGTTTTGGGGTCCCTTTCTATCTCCCTTATGGGCTTTGGGGTCCCTTTCCCTCCCACTTATGGGGTTTGGGGAGGTTTTGGGGTCCCTTTCTGTTCCCCCTTAGGGTCTTGGGGTCCCTTTCTATCTCTCTTATGGGTTTTGGGGTCCATTTCCCCCACACTTATGGGGTTTGGGGTCCCTCCCTGTGGCTTGAGGAGGGGTTTGGGGTCCCTTTCTGTTCCCCCTTAGGGTCTTGGGGTCCCTTTCTAGCTCTTACTATGGGGTTTGGGGTCCATTTCCCCCACACTTATGGGGTTTGGGGTCTCTTTCCCCCACACTTATGGGTCTGGGAGGGTTTGGGGTCCCTTTACATCTCTCTTATGGGGTTTGGGGTCCCTTTTCCCCACACTTATGGGTCTGGGGAGGTCTTGGGGTCCCTTTCTATCTCTTATGGGGTTTGGGGTCCCTTTCCCCCCAACTTATGGGTCTGGGAGGGTTTGGGGTCCCTCCCTGTGGCTTGAGGAGGGGTTTGGGGTCCCTTTCTGTCCCTGTGATAGTTTTGGGGTCCCTTTCTATCTCTCTTATTGGGTTTGGGGTCCCTTTCCCCCCGACTTATGGGTCTGGGAGGGTTTGGGGTCCCCTTTCTGTCCCCCCTTAGGGTCTTGGGGTCCCTTTCTATCTCTTATGGGGTTTGGGGTCCATTTCCCCCACACTTATGGGTCTGGGAGGGTTTGGGGTCCCTTTCTGTGCTTTGAGGAGGGGTTTGGGGTCCCCTTTCTGTTCCCCCTTAGGGTCTTGGGGTCCCTCTCTATCTCTCTTATGGGGTTTGGGGTCCCTTTCCCCCACACTTATGGGTCTGGGAGGGTTTGGGGTCCCTTTCTATCTCTCTTATGGGGTTTGGGGTCCCTTTCCCTCCCACTTATGGGGTTTGGGGAGGTTTTGGGGTCCCTTTCTGTTCCCCCTTAGGGTCTTGGGGTCCCTTTCTAGCTCTTATTATGGGGTTTGGGGTCCCTTTCCCCCACACTTATGGGGTTTGGGGAGGGTTTGGGGTCCCTCCCGGTGGCTTGAGGAGGGGTTTGGGGTCCCTTTCTGTCCCTGTGATAGTTTTGGGGTCCCTTTCTATCTCTCTTATTGGGTTTGGGGTCCATTTCCCCCACACTTATGGGTCTGGGGAGGTTTTGGGGTCCCTTTCTGTTCCCCCTTAGGGTCTTGGGGTCCCTTTCTATCTCTTATGGGGTTTGGGGTCCCTTTCCCCCCCAACTTATGGGTTTGGGGAGGTTTTGGGGTCCCTTTCTGTTCCCCCTTAGGGTCTGGGGGTCCCTTTCTATCTCTTATGGGGTTTGGGGTCCCTTTCCCCCCAACTTATGGGTTTGGGGAGGGTTTGGGGTCCCTTTCTGTCCCCCCTTAGGGTTTTGGGGTCCCTTTCTTCCTCTCTTATGGGGTTTGGGGTCCCTTTCCCTCCCACTTATGGGGTTTGGGGTACCCTTTCTGTTCCCCCTTAGGGTCTTGGGGTCCCCCTTCTATCTCTTATGGGTTTTGGGGTCCATTTTCCCCACACTTATGGGGTTTGGGGTCCCTCCCTGTGGCTTGAGGAGGGGTTTGGGGTCCCCTTTCTGTCCCCCCTTAGGGTCTTGGGGTCCCTTTCTATCTCTCTTATGGGCTTTGGGGTCCCTTTCCCTCCCACTTATGGGGTTTGGGGTCCCTTTCTAGCTCTTATTATGGGCTTTGGGGTCCCTTTCTGTCTCCCCCCCTTATGGGTCTGGGGGTGTTTGGGGTCCCTTTATATCTCACTCTTAGGGTTTTGGGGTCCCTTTTCCTCCCACTTATGGGGTTTGGGGTCCCTTTCCCTCCCACTTATGGGTCTGGGAGGGTTTGGGGTCCCTTTCCCTCCCACTTATGGGTTTGGGGAGGTCTTGGGGTCCCTTTCTTCCTCCCTTATGGGTTTTGGGGTCCCTTTCTATCTCTCTTATGGGGTTTGGGGTCCATTTCCCCCACACTTATGGGTCTGGGAGGGTTTGGGGTCCCTCCCTGTGGCTTGAGAAGGGGTTTGGGGTCCCTTTCTGTCCCCCCTTAGGGTCTTGGGGTCCCTCTCTATCTCTCTTATGGGGTTTGGGGTCCCTTTCTGTTGCCCCTTAGGGTTTTGGGGTCCCTTTCCCCCCACTTATGGGTCTGGGGGGGGGGTTTGGGGGGTCCCTTTCCATCTCTCTCTCTCCCTTACGGGTTTGTGAGGCCTTTTGGGGTCCCTCTCCCTGCGCTTCGGGCTTTTGGGGGGTGTCTCCCCTCACCCCCTTTTCCTTCCCCCTCCCTCCCCCCAGACGCCCCCCCAGCCGCGGCCGCCCCCCAAGTCGGGGGAGGGGAGGCGGAGCCCCCCCCCAGCCCTGGGCCCAGCGGAACCCCCAGAGCTCTCACCACCGTCACACAGGCCACCCCCACCCCCACCCCTGCCCTGCCCGTGAGTTTGGGGGGGATGTGGGGCGGGAGGAGGGTGCTTATGGGGCAGGGGGAGTCTCTATGGGTCTCTGTGGGGTCTCTCTGGGGTCCATATGTGGGGGGTTATGGGGCAGGAGGGGGTGGTTATGGGGCAGGGGGGAGTCCCTATGGGTCTCTGTGCGTCTCTATGGGGTCTCTATGGGGTCCATATGGGGGGGGATGTGGGGCAGGAGGGGGTGGTTATGGGGCAGGGGGGAGTCTCTATTGGTCTCTTTGGGTCTCTATGGGTCTCTATGGGGTCCATATGTGGGGGGTTATGGGGCAGGAGGGGGTGGTTATGGTTATGGGGCAATTGGGACATGGGGGGCAGTGGGGGGGTCTCTATGGGTCAGTTGTGGGTCTCTATGGGGTCTCTATGGGTCTCTGTGGGGTCTCTATGGGTCTCTATGAGTCTCTTTGGGTCTCTATTGGTCTCTTTGGGTCTCTATGGGGTCCATATGTGGGGGGTTATGGGGCAGGAAGGGAGGGCTATGAGGCACTGGGGACATGGGGGGCAGTGGGGGGGTCTCTATGGGTCAGTTGTGGGTCTCTATGGGGTCTCTATAGGTCTCTATGGGTCTCTATTGGTCTCTATGGGTCTGTTGTGGGTCTCTATGGGGTCTCTATGGGGTCTCTATGGGGTCTCTATAGGTCTCTCTGAGTCTCTGTGGGTTCTTTATAGGTCTCTCTGGGTCTCTGTTGGTCTCTATGTGTCTCTATGTGTCTCTATGGATCTCTGTGGGGTCTCTATGGGGTCACTGGGTCAGTTATGGGTCTCTATGGGTCTTTCTGGGATCTCTATGGGGTCTCTCTGGGTCTCTCTGTGTCCCTTTGGGTCTCTCTGGGGTCTCTATATGTCTCTATGGGGTCTCTATGGGTCTCTATGGGTCTCTGTTGGTCTCTATGGGGTCCATATGTGGGGGGTTATGGGGCAGGAAGGGAGGGTTATGGGCACTGGGGACATGGGGGGCAGTGGGGGGGTCTCTATGGCTCAGTTGTAGGTCTCTATGGGGTCTCTATGGGCCTCTCTAGGTCTCTCTGGGGTCTCTCTGGGGTCTCTGTGGGGTCTCTATGGCTCTCTAAGTGTCCCTATGGGGTCTCTATGGGTCTCTCTGGGTCTCTGTGGCTCTCTCTGGGTCTCTCTGGGTCTGCATTGGTCTCTGTGGGGTCTTTATTGGTCCCTGTGTGTCTCTGTGGGGTCTCTATGGGTCAGTTATGGGTCTCTAGGGCCCTTTCTGGGATCTCTGTGGGGTCTCCGTGGGTCTCTATGGGGTCTCCATGGGCTCTCTCTGGGTCCCTATTGGGTCTCCCTTGGGTCTCTGGAGCTCTATATTCTCTATGGGGTCTCTATAGTCTCTATTGGTCTCTGTGGTTCTCTATGGGGTCTCTATGGGTCTCTATAGTCTCTATGGGTCTCTATGGGGTCCCTATGATCTCTATGGGTTCTGTGGTCTCTATGGAGTCTCTATGTGTCTCTGTTGGTCCCTATGGGCTCTCTATGGGGTCTCTATGGTTCTCTATAGGTCTCTATGTGTCTCTATGGTTCTCTATGGTTCTCTATGGGGTCTCTATGGTTCTCTATAGGTCTCTATGGGTCTCTGTGGTTCTCTATGGTTCTCTGTGGGTCTCTATGAGTCTCTATGGTTCTCTATGGTTCTCTATGGGTTTCTATGGTTCTCTATGGTTCTCTATAGGTCTCTATGGTTCTCTATGGGTTTCTATGGCTCTCTATGGTTCTCTATGGTTCTCTATGGTTCTCTATGGGTCTCTATGGTTCTCTATGGTTCTCTATAGGTCTCTATGGTTCTCTATGGTTCTCTCTGGGTCTCTCTGGGTCTCTATGTGTCTCTATGGTTCTCTATGGGTCTCTCTATGGTTCTCTATGGGTCTCTCTGGGGTCTCTATGTGTTCTCTGTGTCACTTGTGTGCCTCTGACCCCTTTGCAGCCCATCTCGTCCCTCCGTGACTCGTCGGCGTCCCCGTCGCCCCCGTCCCCCCCCAGCCCCTCTCCGCTGGCCCTGGTGGTGCTGCCGGCTCCCTCGGGGCCCGAGGAGGCGCTGGGGCTGCCCCCGGAGCTGATGGCCGAGGGCTCGGGGGGCTCGGCGGCCGCCGAAGGGGCCGAGGCCGCCCCCTCCCAGCCCCCCGTGCCGGCCCCACAGCCCCCGCAGGCGGCGGCCCCCGAGGCGGCGGCGCTGCCGGCGCTCACCCCCGAGGAGTTGGCCGTGACGGCCGCGGCTGAGGCGGCGGCTCAGGCGGCGGCCACCGAGGAGGCGCAGGCGCTAGCCATCCAGGCCGTGCTGCAGGCCGCCCAGCACGCCGTGCTCGGTAGGGGGGGGGGGCGGGGGGGGGGATGGGGTCAGTATGGGGTCAGTGTGGGGTGAATAGGGGGGAGATGTGGGGTGGGGTATAGGGCAGGTGTGGGGGAGATGTGGGGCAGGATATAGGGCAGGTGTGGGGTGGATGTGGGGTCAATATGGGGTCAGTACGAGGTAGGTGTAGGGGTCAGTGTGGGGTAGGTGTGGGGTAGGATGTGGGGGAGATGTGGGGCAGGATATAGGACAGGTGTGGGGTAGGTGTGGGGTCAGTATGGGGTCAGTGTGGGGTAGGTGTGGGGTAGATGTGGGGTGAATAGGGGGGAGATGTGGGGTGGGATATAGGGCAGGTGTGGGGGAGATGTGGGGTGGATGTGGGGTGGATGTGGGGCAGGATATAGGGCAGGTGTGGGGTGGATATGGGGCAGGTGTGGGGCAGAGTATGGGGTAGGTGTATGGGTCAGTGTGGGGTAGGTGTGGGGTAGGGTGTGGGGTGGATGTGGGGCAGGATATAGGGCAGGTGTGGGGTGGATGTGGGGTAGGTGTGGGGTCAGTATGGGGTCAGTACGGGGTAGGTGTGGGGTAGATGTGGGGTGAATAGGGGGGAGATGTGGGGTGGGATGTGGGGTGGGATATAGGGCAGGTGTGGGGTAGGATGTGGGGTGGGTGTGGGGCAGAGTATGGGGCAGAGTATGGGGTGGGTGTGGGGCAGGATCTGGGGTCAGGTGTGGGGCGGATGTGGGGTAGATGTGGGGCCAGTATGGGGGTCATTATGGGATGGGTGTGGGGTGGGTGTGGGGCAGGACACGGGGTTAGTATGCGGTAGATGTGGAGTGGACGTAGGGTCAGTACGGGGTAGGTGTGGGGGGGATGTGGGGTGGGATATGGGGCAGATGTGGGGCAGATGTTGGGCAGGTTATGGGGCAGATGTGGGGTGAATATGGGGTGAGATACAAAGTGGATGTGGGGTAGGATGTGGGGGAGATGTGGGGTGGATGTGGGGCAGAGTATGGGGTTAGTGTGGGGTAGGGGTAGGGGTCAGTGTGGGGTAGATGTGGGGGAGATGTGGGGCAGGATATGGGGTAGGAAGTGGGGGAGATGTGGGGCAGGATATGGGGGTAGGATATGGGGTGGACGTGGGGCGGGATATAGGGCGGGTGTGGGGTGGATGTGGGGCAGGATGTAGGACCAACATAGGGCAGATGTGGGGCAGGATGTGGGGTAGGCGTGGGGTGGATGTGGAGCTGGATGTGGGGCAGACGTGGGGCAGACGTGGGGCAGGGCATGGGGTCAATATGGGGTAGATCCGGGGGGGGGTATAGGGGGCCGTGGGGCAGGATGTGGGGTGGATGTGGGGCAGGTGTGGGGCAGGGAGGGTCGGTGGTGGTCACAGTGGCCCCATAGGGGGTTGGTGGCCACACAGGTGACTTAGTGGCCCCTTAGGGGAGTCAGTGGCCCCACAGGGGGTCAGTGGCCCCACAGGGGGTCGGTGGCCACACAGATGGGTTGGTGGCCACATAGGGGGTTGGTGGCCCCATAGATGGTTTAGTGGCCCCATAGGGGGTCGGTGGCCCCACAGGAGGTCGGTGGCCACATGGGGGGGTTGGTGGCCCCATAGATGGTTTAGTGGCCCCATAGGGGGTCGGTGGCCACACTGATGGGTTGGTGGCCCCATAGGGGACTTAGTGGCCCCTTAGGAGATTGGTGGCCCCACAGGGAGTTGGTGGCCACATGGGTGGGTTGGTAGCCCCGTAGGGGGTCAGTGGCCCCATAGCGGGTCGGTAGCCCCATAGGGGGGTCGGTGGCCCCATAGATGGGTCGGTGGCCCCACAGGGGGTTGGTGGCCCCATAGGGTGGTTGAGTAGCCCTCCTCTGACTCCGTGTTCTCTCTCCCCCCCCCCAGGGTCGTCGGAGCCGCTGTCGGGAGCCGCCTCGGGGGCTTCGGTGGCGGCGGTTGCCCCCGAGGGGGGGGAGGTGGCCGGGGGGGCGGGGCTGCCCCTGGTGCTGACTCAGCAGGAGTTGGCGGCTCTGGTTCAGCAGCAGCAGCAGCAGCAGCAGCAGCTGCAGGAGCCCCCCCAGCCCCTCCCCCCTCCCCCAGCCCCAGCCCCAGCCCAGCCCCACACGCCCCCCACGGCCGCCGCCCCTCCCCCCCAGCTGCCGCCGGCCCCACATCATCTCCCCACGGAGGCTCTGGCCCCGGCCGACAGCCTCAACGACCCCGAGGCCAGCGCCAACGGCCTCCCCGAGCCACCCACCACCCCCGACTGTGAGTTATGGGGCACCGGGGGGGGTTTCTATGGGGCTCCGTGGGGCGCTGGGAGGGCATTATGGGAGGCTGGGGGGGGCTGCTGTGGGGCACTGGGGCGGTGCTATGGGGCTCTGTGGGGCGCTTGGGGGGCTGCTATGGGGCACTTGGGTGGTGCTGTCAGGTGCTATGGGGCACTGGAGGGACCCTATGGGGCACTGGAGGGGCCCTATGGGGCACTAGGAGGGTGCTATGGGGCTCTATGGGGCACTGGGGAGTCTCTATGGGGCACTGGAGGGGCTCTATGGGGCACTGGAGTGTCTCTGTGGGGCACTGGGGAGTCTCTATGGGGCACTGGGGGGGCTCTATGGGGCACTGGAGGGACCCTATGGGGCACTGGAGTGTCTCTATGGGGCACTGGAGGGTCTCTATGGGGCACTGGGGAGTCTCTATGGGGCACTGGGGGGGCTCTGTGGGGCACTGGAGTGTCTCTATGGGGCACTGGGGGGGCTCTGTGGGGCACTGGGGGGACCCTATGGGGCACTGGGGAGTCTCTATGAGGCACTGGAGGGACCATATGGGGCACTGGGGGGGCTCTATGGGGCACTGGGGGGCTCTATGGGACACTGGGGGGGCTCTATGGGGCACTGGGACGGCTCTATGGGGCACTGGAGGGGCCCTATAGGGCACTGAGGAGTCTCTGTGGGGCACTGGGGAGTCTATGGGGCACTGGGGGGTCTCTATGGGGCACTGGGGAGTCTATGGGGCACTGGAGTGTCTCTGTGGGGCACTGGGGGGGCTCTATGGGGCACTGGGGAGGCCCTATGGGGCACTGGGAGGGTGCTATGGGGCTCTATGGGGCACTGAGGGGGCTCTATGGGGCACTGAGGGGTCTCTATGGGGCACTGGAGTGTCTATGGGGCACTGGGAGGGCTCTATGGGGCAGGGTCTCTGTGTGTGGGGCAGCCCCTCAGCTATGGGGCAGCCCCCTAAGTGTGTGTGTTGTGTCTGCCCCCCCCCCCCAGCGCTGGCCACTCCTGGGGCCTTCGTAGCCCCCCAGCCCGTGGGAGCCGCCCCCAAGCTGCCGGTGGCCACTGGGCTGCCCGAGGTAGCCAACGGCATCGAACCCACACCAGGGGTGAGTGGGGGGTGCTATGGGGCAGGAGGAGGGGGTTATGGGGCAGGAGGAGGGGGTTATGGGGCAGGGAAGGAGCTCTGGGGCAAGAGAGGCCTCTGTGGGGCAGGTGAAATCAGTGTGGGGCTGGAGAGGTTGCCGTGGGGCAACTCTGGGCCTGTAGAGGCCACTGTGGGGCAGGAGATGATTCTGTGGGGCAGCTGTGGGCCTAGAGAGGCTGCTGTGGGGCAGGAGGAGTCGCTGTGGGGTGGGAGAGGTCACTATGGGGCAGCTGTGGGGCAGGAGAGGTCGCTATGGGGCGGGAGACGATGCTGTGGGGCAGCTCTGGGCCTAGAGAGGCTGCTGTGGGGCAGGAGGTGATGCTGTGGGGCAGGAGGAGTTGCTGTGGGGCAGGAGAAGTCAGTGTGGGGCAGGACAGGTTGCTCTGGGCCTATAGAGGCTGCCATGGGGCAGGAGATGATGATTCTGTGGGGCAGCTCTGGGCCTGGAGAGGCCGCCGTGGGGCGGGAGAGGTCGCTATGGGGCAGGAGACGATTCTGTGGGGCAGCTACAGGCCTGGAGAGGCTGCTGTGGGGCAGGAGGTGATGCTGTGGGGCGGGAGGGGTCGCTATGGGGCGGGAGACGATTCTGTGGGGCAACTGTGGGGCAGGAGGTGATGCTGTGGGGCAGGAGAGGCTGCCATGGGGCAGGAGAAGTCACTGTGGGGCAGGGCAGGTTGCTCTGGGTCAGGAGAGGCCGCTGTGGGGCGGGAGAGGTCGCTATGGGGCAGGAGGTGATTCTGTGGGGCAGCTGTTAGCCTGGAGAGGCCGCTGTGGGGCAGCCGCAGGGCAGGCGAGGCCGCTATGGGGCAGGAGAAGCCGCTCTGAGGCTGCCGTGGGGCGGGAGATGATGCTGTGGGGCGGGAGGGGTCGCTATGGGGCGGGAGATGATGCTGTGGGGCAGGACAGGTCGCTATGGGGCAGGAGATGATGCTGTGGGGCAGGAGGAGTTGCTATGGGGCAGGAGGTGATGCTGTGGGGCAGCTCTGGGCCTGTAGAGGCCGCTATGGGGCAGGAGAGGTCGCTGTTGGGCAGGAGACAATTCTGTGGGGCAGCTACAGGCCTGGAGAGGCTGCTGTGGGGCAGGAGGTGATGCTGTGGGGCGGGAGAGGTCGCTATGGGGCAGGAGATGATGCTGTGGGGTGGGAGGAGTCGCTGTGGGGCAGGAGAGGCTGCTATGGGGCTGCTGTGGGGCAGGATAGGCTGCTGTGGGGCAGCTATGGGCCTGTAGAGGCCGCTATGGGTCAGGAGAGGCCACTGTGGGGCAGGAGACGATGCTGTGGGGCAGCTGTGGGGCAGGAGAGGCCGCTATGGGGCAGCTATGGGCCTGTCGAGGCCGCTATGGGTCAGGAGAGGTTGCTATGGGGCAGGAGATGATGCTGTGGGGCAGCTGTGGGGCAGGAGAGGCTGCTGTGGGGCAGGAGAAGTCACTGTGGGGCAGGAGAGGCTGCTGTGGGGCAGCTATGGGCCTGTAGAGGCCACTATGGGTCAGGAGAGGAGGCCGCTATGGGGCAGGAGACGATTCTGTGGGGCAGCTGTGGGGCAGGAGAGGCTGCCGTGGGGTGGGAGATGATGCTGTGGGGCAGGAGAGGTCACTATGGGGCAGGAGGTGATGCTGTGGGGCAGCTATGGGCCTGTAGAGGCCGCTATGGGTCAGGAGAGGCCACTGTGGGGCAGGAGACGATGCTGTGGGGCAGCTGTGGGGCAGGAGAGGCTGCCATGGGTCAGGAGATGATGCTGTGGGGCAGGAGGAGTCGCTATGGGGCAGGAGGTGATGCTGTGGGGCAGGAGAGGTCGCTGTGGGGCGGGAGAGGTCGCTGTGGGGCAGGATAGGCTGCTGTGGGGCAGCTATGGGCCTGTAGAGGCCGCTATGGGTCAGGAGAGGAGGCCGCTATGGGGCAGGAGAGGCCGCTGTGGGGCAGGAGACGATGCTGTGGGGCAGCTGTGGGTCAGGAGGTGCCGCCGTGGGTCACAGCCGTGGGTCGGGGCTGAGGTGGGCCGTGTCCCCCCCTCCCCTCCCCCAGAAGGCAGAGGCCGCTCCCCCCAAGGCCAAGAAGGAGAACCAGTGGTTCGACGTGGGAGTGGTCAAGGGAACCTCCATGATGGTCACTCACTACTTCCTGCCCCCGGACGACGGCCACGGCCACGACGTGAGTGGCCACCTCGGAAAGAGGGGGGGGAGGGTCCCTGGTGGCCGCTATTGGGTTCCTGGTGGCCACTTTTGGCTTCCTAGCAGCCCCTTTTGGGCCCCTAGTGGCCACCGTTGGGATCCTGGTGGTCATTCTGGGCTCCTGGTGGTCACCGTTGGGCTCCTAGTGGTCATTATGGATCCCTGGCTGGGGCCCTAGTGGCCATTATGGGTCCCCAGTGGCCACTGTTGGGTCTCTGGTGGTCATTCTGGGTCCTTGGGTGGGTCCCTAGTGGCCATTCCAGGTCCCTAGAGGCCATTAGGGGTCCCTAGTGGCCACCGCTGGGTCCCTGGTCGTCATTATGGGTCCCTGGTGACCAATATGGGTCCCTGGTGGCCACTCTAGGGACCCTGGTGGTCATCGTGGGTCCCTGGGTGGGTCCCTAGTGGCCATTCCAGGTCCTTAGTGGCCATTCCAGGTCCCTAGTGACCATTATGGGTCCCTAGTGGCCATTCCAGGTCCCTAGTGACCATTCTGGGTCCCTGGGTGGGTTCCTAGTGGCCATTACAGGTCCCTAGTGACCATTATGAGACCCTAGTAGGCACCATTGGGTCCCTAGTGGTCATTATGGGTCTCTGGGTGGGTCCCTAGTGGCCATTGGGGGTCCCTAGTGGCCACCATTCGGTCCCTGGTGGTCATTTTGGGTCTCTGGGTGGGTCCCTAGTGGCCATTCCAGGTCCTTAGTGGCCATTATGAGTCCCTAGTGACCATTCCTGGTCCCTAGTGGCCACCATTGGGTCCCTGGGTGGGTTCCTAGTGGCCATTCCTGGTCCTTAGTGGCCATTATGAGTCCCTAGTGACCATTCCAGGTTCCTAGTGGCCATTCTGGGTCCCTAGTGACCATTATGAGACCCTAGTAGGCACCATTGGGTCCCTAGTGGTTATTATGGGTCCCTGGGTGGGTCCCTGGTGGCCATTGCAGGTCCCTGGTGGCCATTGGGGGTCCCTAGTGGCCACCATTTGGTCTCTGGTGGTCATTATGGGTCCCTGGGTGGGCTCCTAGTGGCCATTCCAGGTCCCTAGTGACCATCATGAGACCCTAGTGGCCACCATTGGGTCCCTGGTGGTCATTATGGGTCTCTGGGTGGGTCCCTAGTGACCATTCTGGGTCCCTGGGTGGGTCCCTAGTGACCATTACGGGGTCCCTGGTGACCATTATGAGTCCCTGGTGGCCATTGTGGGTCCCTGGTGGCCATTGTGGGTCCCTGGTGGCCATTGGGGGGGTCCCTGGTGGCCATTGGGGGTCCCCGGTGGCCATTGGGGGGGTCCCTGGTGGCCATTGTGGGGTCCCTAGTGACCACCATTGTGTCCCTAGTGGCCATTCTGGGTCCCTGGGTGGGTCCCTAGTGGCCATTGTGGGTCCCCGGTGGCCATTGTGGGTCCCTAGTGGCCATTATGAGTCCCTAGTGGCCATTGTGGGTCCCTAGTGGCCATTGGGGGTCCCTGGTGACCATTATGGGTCCCTGGTGGCCATTGGGGGGGTCCCTGGTGGCCATTGCAGGTCCCTAGTGGCCATTGCGGGTCCCCGGTGGCCATTGTGGGTCCCTGGTGGCCATTATGAGTCCCTAGTGACCATTACGGGTCCCTGGTGGCCATTGTGGGTCCCCGGTGGCCATTGGGGGTCCCCGGTGGCCATTGTGGGTCCCTGGGTGGGTTCCTAGTGGCCGTTGTGGGGTCCCTGGTGACCATTATGGGTCCCTGGTGACCATTGGGGGTCCCTGGTGGCCATTGTGGGGTCCCTGGTGGCCATTATGAGTCCCTGGTGGCCATTGTGGGTCCCCAGTGGCCATTGTGGGGGTCCCTGGTGGCCATTGCGGGGTCCCTAGTGACCATTACGGGTCCCCGGTGGCCATTGGGGGTCACTAGTGACCATTACGGGGTCCCTGGTGGCCATTGTGGGTCCCCGGTGGGTGCCCTGACCTGGGTGCCCTGTCCCAGGAGGAGTGGTCGGGGGTCCCGGACCACTCGCAGCTGCGTCGGCAGGAGCTGCAGCCGGGCACGGCCTACAAGTTCCGCGTGGCCGGCATCAACGCCTGCGGCCGCGGCGCCTTCTCCGACCTCTCCGCCTTCAAGACCTGCCTGCCCGGCTTCCCCGGAGCCCCCTGCGCCATCAAGATCAGCAAGGTGGGGCCACGACCCACGGCCGGAGCCGCCCGCGGCGCCCGAGGGGGCCTCATCGTGGCCACGGGGAGAGGCCAGGGTGGCCACCCGGACCCACAGACCCTGCCCTGACCCATAGATCCCACTAGTGACCCAGAAGTGAGGCCTGTAGGTCCTGCCCTGCCCCATAGAGGGACCCAGAGCGATAGATGTGGGGCCTGAGCCTCCTCCTTTGGGGCTTAAGGAGCGGCCAAGATGGCCGCCCAGACCCATAGATCCTGCCCTGACCCATAGATCCTGCCCTGACCCACAGATCCCACTGGTGACCCAGAAGTGAGGCCTGTAGGTCCTGCCCTGCCCCATAGAGGGACCCAGAGCGATAGATGTGGGGCCTGAGCCTCCTCCTTTGGGGCTTAAGGAGTGGCCAAGATGGCCGCCCAGACCCATAGATCCTGCCCTGACCCATAGATCCCACTAGTGACCCAGAAGTGAGGCCTGTAGGTCCTGCCCTGCCCCATAGAGTGACCCAGAGCGATAGATATGGGGCCTGAGCCTCCTCCTTTGGGGCCTGAGGAGCGGCCAAGATGGCCGCCCAGACCCATAGATCCTGCCCTGACCCACAGATCCCACTAGTGACCCAGAAGTGAGGCCTGTAGGTCCTGCCCTGCCCCATAGAGGGACCCAGAGCGACAGATGTGGGGCCTGAGCCTCCTCCTTTGGGCCTGAGGAGTGGCCAAGATGGCCGCCCAGACCCATAGATCCTGCCCTGACCCATAGATCCTGCCCTGACCCATAGATCCCACTGGTGACCCAGAAGTGAGGCCTGTAGGTCCTGCCCTGCCCCATAGAGTGACCCAGAGCGACAGATGTGGGGCCTGAGCCTCCTCCTTTGGGGCTTAAGGAGCGGCCAAGATGGCCGCCTGGACCCATAGATCCTGCCCTGACCCATAGATCCTGCCCTGACCCATAGATCCCACTGGTGACCCAGAAGTGAGGCCTGTAGGTCCTGCCCTGCCCCATAGAGTGACCCAGAGTGACAGATGTGGGGCCTGAGCCTCCTCCTTTGGGCCTGAGGAGTGGCCAAGATGGCCGCCCTGACCCATAGACCCTGCCCTGACCCATAGATCCTGCCCTGACCCATAGATCCCACTAGTGACCCAGAAGTGAGGCCTGTAGGTCCTGCCCTGCCCCATAGAGTGACCCAGAGCGACAGATGTGGGGCCTGAGCCTCCTCCTTTGGGGCTGAGGAGTGGCCAAGATGGCCGCCTGGACCCATAGACCCTGCCCTGACCCATAGATCCTGCCCTGACCCATAGAGGGACCCAGAGGGACAGATGTGGGGCCTGAGCCTCCTCCTTTGGGCCTGAGGAGCGGCCAAGATGGCCGCCCAGACCCATAGATCCCACTGATGACCCAGAAGTGAGGCCCATAGATCCTGCCCTGCCCCACAGATCCCACTAGTGACCCAGAAGTGAGGCCTATAGGTCCTGCCCTGCCCCATAGAGGGATCCAGAGCGACAGATATGGGGCCTGAGCCTCCTCCTTTGGGGTCTGAGGAGCGGCCAAGATGGCCGCCCAGACCCATAGATCTTGCCCTGACCCATAGATCCCACTAGTGACCCAGAGCGGGGCCTGTAGGTCCTGCCCTGCCCCATAGAGTGACCCAGAGCGATAGATGTGGGGCCTGAGCCTCCTCCTTTGGGGCTTGAGGAGCGGCCAAGATGGCCGCCCAGACCCATAGATCTTGCCCTGACCCATAGATCCTGCCCTGACCCATAGAGGGACCCAGAGCGACAGATGTGGGGCCTGAGCCTCCTCCTTTGGGGCCTGAGGAGCGGCCAAGATGGCCGCCCGGACCCATAGACCCTGCCCTGCCCCACAGACCCTGCCCTGCCCCATAGACCCCACTAGTGACCCAGAAGTGAGGCCTGTAGGTCCTGTCCTGCCCCATAGAGGGACCCAGAGCGACAGATGTGGGGCCTGAGCCTCCTCCTTGGGGCCTTAAGGAGTGGCCAAGATGGCCACCCAGACCCATAGACCCTGCCCTGACCCATAGATCCCACTGGTGACCCAGAAGTGAGGCCTGTAGGTCCTGCCCTGCCCCATAGAGTGACCCAGAGCGATAGATGTGGGGCCTGAGCCTCCTCTTTGGGCCTTAAGGAGTGGCCAAGATGGCCGCCCAGACCCATAGATCCCACTAGTGACCCAGAGCGGGGCCTGTAGGTCCTGTCCTGCCCCATAGAGTGACCCACAGCGAGAGCCATGGGGCCCAGGAGGCCTCTGTGTGGGGCTAGAGAGCGGCCAAGATGGCCGCCCTGCCCCATAGATCCCGTCCCGCCCCATAGCCAGACCCACAGAGCCAGCCGTGGCTCCTGCCTCTAAGTCCCAGGAGTGACTCCTGCCCCATAGATCCCGTCCTGCCCCAGAGAGTGACCTGTAGGCCCCGCTCTGCCCCATACTGACCCCCCCAGCCCCACACTGACCCCCTCAGCCCCATAGTGACCCCTCCCAGCCCCACACTGACCCCTCCAGCCCCATAGTGACCCCTCCAGCCCCACACTGACCCTCCTCACCCCACACTGACCCTCATCCCCTGCCCCCCCAGCCCCACACTGACCCCCCCAGCCCCATAGCGACCCCCCCAGCCCCACACTGACCCCTTTCTCACCCCCAGTCTCTCACCCCAGAGCCCAGATAGGGCTCCCCCAGCCCCATAGTGACCCCTCCAGCCCCATAGTGACCCCCCCAGCCCCACACTGACCCCTTTCTCACCCCTCATGTCTCCCCCCAGAGCCCAGATAGGGCTCCCCCAGCCCCACACTGACCCCCTCAGCCCCACACTGACCCCCATAGCAACCCACACTGACCCCCTCAGCCCCATAGTGACCCCCTCAGCCCCACACTGACCCCTCCAGCCCCACACTGACCCCTCCCAGCCCCACACTGACCCCTCTCACCCCACCCTGACCCCCATCCCCTGCTCCCCCAGCCCCACACTGACCCCCATTTCCACCCCCAGCCCCACACTGACCCCTCTCACCCCACCCTGACCCCCATCCCCTGCCCCCCCAGCCCCACACTGACCCCCATTTCCGCCCCCAAAGCCCAGATAGGGCTCCCCCAGCCCCACACTGACCCCCTCTCCCCCTTCCCCCCCATTTTCTTGCCCCTTTTCCCCAGAGCCCGGACGGGGCCCACCTGACGTGGGAGCCTCCCTCGGTGACCTCCGGCCGCATCGTGGAGTACTCGGTGTACTTGGCCATCCAGGGGGCGGCGGCGGCCGCCGTGGGGCCCGAGGGGGCCCGGGGCTCGCTCGGCGGTGGGGCCGGCGCCGCCCCCTTGGCCTTCATGAGGGTCTACTGCGGCCCCAGCCCCTCGTGCCTGGTGCAGGCCTCCAGCCTGGCCTCGGCCCACATCGACCACACCACCAAGCCGGCCATCATCTTCCGCATCGCCGCCCGCAACGACAAGGGCTACGGCCCCGCCACGCAGGTCCGGTGGCTGCAAGGTGGGTCACGGGGCTGCCCCACAACTTGGGGGGCGACAGGGGAGAGGGCGCCAGGCTCCTGGAGCCATTAATGGGGAGATAGGAGCATCACGGAGACCTTGGAGAGCATCACTCAGAAGGTTCAGAGTCATCCCATCTAGGTCTGTTGGGTCTGGAATGGTTGTAGGGGGAGTTGTGGGGCTGCCCCACACTTGGGGGGCAGAAGGGAGCAGGTACGAGGTTCCTAGAGGCAGTAATGAGGAGGTAGGAGCATCATGTGGGGCTTGGAGAGCATCGGTGAGAAGCTTCAGAGTCATCTCATCCAGGTTTAATGGCTCTAGGATGGTTGTAGAGGGAGTTGTGGGGCTGCCCCACACTTGGGGGGCAGAGGGGAGAGGGCGCGAGGCTCCTGGAGCCATTAATGAGGAGATAGGAGTATCATGTGGGGCTTGGAGAGCATCACTGAGAAGGTTCCTGCTTGTGGGATGAGGGTTCATTGACTCTAAAGTGGCTGAGAAGGGAGTTGTGGGGCTGCCCCACACTTGGGGGGCAGAGGGCAGTGGGCACGAGGCTCCTGGAGCCATTAATGAAGAGATAGGAGTATCATGTGGGGCTTGGAGAGCATCAGTGAGAAGCCTCACAGTCATCCCATCCAGGTTTAATGGCTCTAGGATGGTTGTAGAGGGAGTTGTGGGGCTGCCCCACACTTGGGGGGCAGAGGGGAGCGGGTACGAGGCTCCTGGAGCCATTAATGAGGAGGTAGGAGCGTCATGTGGGGCTTGGAGAGCATCAGTGAGAAGGTTCCTGGTTGTGGGATGAGGGTTCATTGACTCTAAAGTGGCTGAGAAGGGAGTTGTGGGGCTGCCCCACACTTGGGGGGTGACAGGGAGTGGGCACGAGGCTCCTGGAGCCACGAACTGGATGATAGGAGCATCATCGTGTGGTTGGAGAGCATCAGTGAGAAGGTTCAGAGTCATCCCATCCAGGTTTAATGGCTCTAGGATGGTTGTAGGGGGAGTTGTGGGGCTGCCCCACACTTGGGGGGCAGAGGGGAGCAGGTACAAGGCTTCTGGAGCCATTAATGAGGAGGTAGGAGCATCATGTGGGGCTTGGAGAGCATCAGTGAGAAGGTTCCTGCTTGTGGGATGAGGGTTCATTGACTCTAAAGTGGCTGAGAAGGGAGTTGTGGGGCTGCCCCACACTTGGGGGGCGACAGGGGAGAGGGCGCCAGGCTCCTGGAGCCATTAATGAGGACATAGGAGCATCATGTGGGGCTTGGAGAGCATCGGTGAGAAGGTTCAGAGTCATCCCATCTAGGTCTGGTGCCTCTAGGATGGTTGTAGAGGGAGTTGTGGGGCTGCCCCACACTTGGGGGTCGTGACGCCCTCGTCCCCTTCTCTCCCTGCAGAGTCCAGCAAGGACGGGTCGGTGGCCAAACCCGGTGGGAAGCGGCCGCTCCCCTCCCCCGACATGTGAGTGACGGCAGCTGTGGGGCTGGGGGGGGGATCTATGGGGCTGGGGGGGGATCTATGGGGCTGGGAGGGGGAATCTGTGGGGCTGGGGGGGGGATCTATGAATGGGGCTGGGGGGGGATCTATGGGTCTGGGGGGACTCTATGGGGCTGTGAAAGATCTGTGGGGCAGGGCCTGGGATCTATGGGGCAGGCTTGGGGGGCTGGGGCGGGATCTATGGGGCCTGAGGGGGGGATCTGTGGGGCAGGGGCTGGGATCTATGGGGCTGGGGAGGGATCTGTGGCAGGCTTGGGGGGCTGGGGCGGGATCTATGGGGCCTGAGGGGGGGATCTGTGGGGCAGGGGCTGGGATCTGTGGGGCAGGCTTGGGGGGAATCTTTGGGGCTTGGAGGGGGATCTGTGAGGCTGTGAAGGATCTGTGGGGCAGGCTTGGGGGGCTGGGGGGGATCTATGGGGCAGAGTCTGGGATCTGTGGAGCTGGAGGGAGGGAAGCTGTAGGGCCCAAGGGGGGATCTATGGGGCTGGGGATGTATCTGTGGGGCTGGAGGGGGATCTATGGGGCTGGAGGGGGGATCTGTGGGGCTGGAGAGGGGATCTGTGGGGCAGGGGCTGGGATCTGTGGGGCAGGCTTGGGGGGCTGGAGGGGGGATCTATGGGGCTTGGAGGGGAATCTCTGGGGCTGCGAAGGCTTCTGTGGGGCAGGGGCTGGGATCTGTGGGGCCAGGAGTGAATCTGTGGGGCAGCTCCAGCCGGGAGGGCGTCACTTGTGGGTCGGTCCCAGCGCTATGGGGCAGCCCCACAGCTTCTTTCCCCCCCCCCCACCTCACCCCCCCCCCATCTTTTCTTCCTTCCTCTAGGAAATCGGCTCCAAAGAAGCCCAAGGCCGACGGGCAGTGACCCCCAACCAGCTCCTGCCCCACAGATCCGGGGGTTGGGATGGGGGGGGAGTGTGACTCGGGGGAGGGGCTACTTATGGGGCAGGAGTGGCTTTTTTTTTTTTTAACCCCTTGCAGCCCGAAGGAAGTTTTGTACTCCCTGCCCCCCCCCCCCCCCCCCCCCCACTCCCCTCCATGTACAGAACTTGTGGGGCAGCCGTGGGGCAGCCCCAGTGTGTATCATAGCTTGGGGGGTTGGGGGAAAGCCCCCCCTCCCCTGCCCCCTAAGTGCCCCTCCCCTGCCCCCCAAGTGCCCCTTTTACCCCCCCCCCGCGCCCCCCGACCCTCCTGCTGCCCCCCAAGTGCTGTCGTCTTCTTTGTCGTTTTTGTGCTATTTTGAAACGATTAAAAGAAAAAGACTTTTTTTGGAGATAAAAAAAAAAAAAAAGGGGTCTCTGCCCACACTTAGGGGGCTGGGATGGGGAGGGGGGGCGGGGTTATGGGGGAGAGGGGGAGGGGCCAGGAAATGGGAGGAAGGGGGGGAGGG